>JASDQU010102244.1:137195-178910 GCA_032191745.1 Picea mariana
TTAACCTAGGTTACTTATGTGAGGATCTTGCGGCTTCATCTTTCGGGGTTATGACGGTAATGTTTTAGGAGAGAGTAAACGCTGAGACACGAAATTCCGACAGCATTTGACTGGGGTTTACATGGTCCCACTCTTAGCTTTCACCTGAGGTAAGCTTTTGAAAATTTTCATGACCTCCCACATCAGGGTTTGTAAATATTGTGACTTGTAACTCCCGAAGAGTGATATTCTGAGGTACGAAGAGAAACAACCTTTGTTTCACGATAAAAGTGGTAACTTATGAAACATCATATCTCCCCCTATTTCGCATGTTGAGACTACTGAGATTTTCAGTAGGTGAATGCCACGAAGCGAAAAAGAACTTAAGAACCAACATTTGACCTTTAAAATAGATTTTAACCAAATAAAAAAGGCAGCTCCAACATAGGCTCCAACTAGGGATCCCGTCTCCCTGTGAGGTGGGAAGAACAGTAGACCACGTGCCTGTATTGGGTAAATGGAGTCACTGGTTTCACTTCTGTGAAACTTGCTTTAGGGAAAAGATAAACTAAGGGAAGAAAAGATTTTTGTCTTTTACTGCTGTAAGGATTTTCAATACTCAAATATATTTCTCACTCAACTATAGTCCCTTTTGCAACTTTCTCTTCCTCTTTACTGAGTTTAGGTCTGCATTAGGACAAATCAAAACAGTTCTAGGAAATCCAATAGATCTTTGTACTTTTTTGGCTTACATGCAACGGAATTTATGGTATTTTTTAATTGGGGAGTCCCGTCTAGACTTAGGATGTGGATCCGGTCTCGAGAAGGTTGATTACCAGAGTCAAGTGATATTCATGTATAACAGCCTTACAGATATCTCAAATATTGCTTCACTACCAGCGGGCCTGTTGAGTACCCCGGTGAAGTTATCTGCCCCTTTTTTGTTGAATTTCCTTTCACCACTTCAAAATGTATTTATGCATTTAAATGTTGATATGCGGGCAATCATTTATGAATTTCCTTTCATCGTCTCTTTAGACTAGATGTACAATTAGATATGACTTTCCTTTCATCATCTTTGTCATAATTTTTCTTTTTAGAATACGAAGTGGGGGAAATCATATTGTATGAGGGGTGATATCTGTGTAATATTTTGCAATGTAGGTATGTCAACTCACTTTGATTACTCGCTGCATACCTTCCTTTGACTTTCACAACACCTTGGGTCTGTAGGGAGAAAAAGAGGAAACATTTTTCTGGGGGTTTTCCTTTGAGTAAGCCTTAGCCCTTCAAAACTGTTGAAAAACCTAGAAAATTTAGAATCTACCTATGCATAACTTGCTTAGTAACAGACCGAGGAGCTGTGAAGACCAACCTTCTTTCCAAAACACGCTTATAGCTTTCAAAGTTTAAACATAATTTTTTCTCCCTACATATATAAATCCTAAAATACATTTGGCATTTTTAAGAAGATAAATCTGAGGACCGAAAGAAAGGTGATGGACAGATGCTTGTATGCTGAGGGGCAGGCGTTGAAAATTAAAACCGCTTTTTGAAAACCCTTCCCAAAGATGCTTCACTTTCTGTTTGTTTTAACTACCACCTATCTGTGTTTAAAATTATTAGGACCCAAAGCGAGTAGCTATACTTTTTAATAATCAATTAAGTGAGAACATTAGATTTATGGGACCTTTATGATGTTTTTTGGAGATCTCTGCTTTCTTAAGGAACAAAATTTCCAGAAGTTCATGCCTTTACCTTACCACTTTTAAAATAACCAAAAACCTTTTCTGTCACATGTTTTCGGTGAATGTAAATCTCCGATACATGACCTTCTGTTTTCTCCATTCATCCGTTTAGTTTGCAAACCGAAATCCTGTAAACACAAAGAGTGTCCTTTTTTAGAAAAATTAAAAGTATTTGAAAACCGTGTATCTCTACTTATATTGACCTAAAAAAAAAAAAAAANTTTTAAAATAACCAAAAACCTTTTCTGTCACCTGTTTTCGGTGAATGTAAATCTCCGATACATGACCTTTTGTTTTCTCCATTCATCCGTTTAGTTTGCAAACCGAAATCCTGTAAACACAAAGAGTGTCCTTTTTTAGAAAAATTAAAAGTATTTGAAAACCGTGTATCTCTACTTATATTGACCTAAAAAAAAAAAAAATGAAAACTTACCTTAAGGGAATCATGAAATAGAAAGCAAACAAAAACCGGTATATACAATGGAAAAACATCAGAGAACTAATTATTTCATGTAGTGTTTTAGATAACGCCCGTTGACAGGGGCGTTGAAGATTTTATCATCCGGATTTTCTACCAAAAATCAATTTTTTCCTTGGGAAGTTGCGACTCTAAATGGTCCATACCAAATATGATCGAATTTACCATTTTTTGCCAAATCTTCCTTCCTAGCATCCCATATTAAGACCAAATCCCCTGGAAGAAACTCTCTATCTTTTGTCTTACGGTCAAATAACATTTTCATGTCGTCTTGATATTTTTGCAATCTTTCGTCCACCTCGATCCTGTTCTGCTGTAATTCAATCAACTGATTTATTCTGCTTGTGACATGGTTTGGTTCTTCTTTCTCATCTTGCCATAGTTTCATCACGAGAAGCACTAAGTTTATAGGTAATACTACATCAGTCACGTATACCATCTGGAAAGGAGAAATACCGATGGATTTTTTTGTATCAATCTGATTTGCCCATAATGCGTATTTTAGATGTGTATGCCAGGATCTCTTGTTCTCATTCAACACTTTCTTAATTATGTTGATCAAACTCTTGTTCAAAGATTCAGCCAGTTCATTCCCTTGGGGATAATATGCCGTAGAATGGCCGAGTACAATCTTGTACTTTTGGCAAAAACTGATCATGGCCATAGATTTAAAAGCCTGGGCATTATCTATTACTATATTTCGGGGGCAGTCAAATCTAGATAAAATATTTTCTTCTAGGAAATCTATTACCACCGGATCTGTAGCCCTCCTGGTAGAAATATCCTCTACCCATTTAGTAAAGTAATATGTAACGGTTAGGATCCATTTGTGTTGAGCACTAGAATGGGGGTTAATTTCGCCTATAAAATCCAGTCCCCACTACCGAAAAGGAGCCTCTGTTTTGACTGGAACTAAAGGCAATGTTGGGAGTTTATTCTTGCCTGCGAATATTTGGCAAGGGTCGCAAGCTATGACTTTGGCATTTACATCTGAGAAAAGTTTAGGCCAATAATAACCTGCCCTCAGGATTTTATACGTTGTCTCTCTCCAAGCATGATGTCCCCCACACACTCCTTCGTGGAATTTTCTTAAGACCTTCTCCATTTCAGATTCAACCAAACAGACCAACAGGAAGCCAAGTGGGTCCTTCCAAATTAGTTTTCCTTCAGATATACAGTATTTGAAGGCATGTAGTTTTAGCGTTCTGACTTTGGATGGAGATAAATCACTTGGACAGTTCAAATTCAGTAGGTAGGATACTATGTTTTTTAACCAGACAGATGATGTAAACTTCTCTTCGATTCTAACTTCACTTGTTTACTCATAGAAATTGTTAATATCTTCCTCTTCTCCATATCCCTGTATACTATTTATGCCGAGGGCTCTGTAATTGGATTCAGCTAAGAGTTTAGCCAAACCTTGACCCTTTATACACTTCATCGGCTTTATTTCTAGATCAAATTCTTGAATTTTTGCGAGCCACCATCCCCTTCTACCATCATTGTCAGGCTACACTAGAATGTGTTTTGCAGAGCTAGTAGGTACATACACGATTATCTTGGAATGCAATACATAAGTCCTAAAAGCCTTTAATGCCTTTACCATAGCATATGCTTGTTTTTCCATTATATCGTATTTTAGTTCTACGTCTCTGAGACTTTTTCTAAAAAAGGCTATTGGTTGTTCGAAACCCTCCTCATTTTTATGGAGGAGCACTATGGCAATAGTGTGCTTGGAAGCGAATTAGAAAATGAGAAAATCCTTTAGATAGTCGGGGCTTGCCAGTACACGTGCCTCGCTTATAACCCTCTTGATACGTGTAAACTATTCTTTGGCCTCTGTTGTCCATTTTACCTCACTGTTTTTCTTTAACATACCTGTGATTATTTTCACAATTTCAGCGAAGTTTGGAATAAACCTTCTCAAAAAGTTTATCTTTCCTAAGAATGACTAGATTTCCTTTACATTTATAGGAATATTTATTATGTCTATAGCTTGAACCCTGCTGGGATCAATTTTAATTCCATATTAGGACACAATATGGCCTAGGAGTTTACCTTCCTGCATGGAGAAGTGAGACTTTTTAGGGTTTAAAGACAGACCGAACTTGCGGCATTTTTCAAAATTCTGTTTGAGATGTATTAAATGGTCTTCGTCAGACTTAGAAAAAACGGTTAGATCGTCGAGGTAGATAACTACAAACTTGTCTCTTTCACCAATGAATGTGATATCCATAGCATGCTGGAAAGTAGCACCTGCATTCATTAGACCAAAAGGCATTTTATCATACATGAATGTACCCCAGGGTGTAGTGAAAGCTGTTTTTTCTTTATCTTGTTCATTTACTACAATTTGATTATATCTAGAGAAACTGTCGATCATAGACATCCTATTTGCTCCGACTACCTTTTCTAAGATGTGATCCATTTTAGGTAAAGGATAGTTATCTTTTAGGGAAGATTTATTTAAATTTCTGAAATCAACACACAGTCTAATCTCTCCACTCTTTTTCCTAACCGGAACCAGGTTTGCCACCCAATCGGACTACTCTCAGTGGTACTACTATTTTCGCGTCTAAAAGATTCTTGACTTCTCTTTTGACTACGAGTAATAATATAGGGTTGATTTGTCTAATCTTTTGCCTAAAGGGTTTGATACCAGGCTTCAAAGGTATCTTTTGTTCGATCACGGTAGTGTCGTAAGTCCTAAGCTCTTCATAAGACCAAGCGAAAACATCTTTATATCGTGCAAGCAAATATTTATACTTATTTTTCACCTCAGGAGGAAGATACTTTGATATTTTCACCATCCTGGGTTCCTCTTTTGTCCCTACATTGCAATCTTCAACCTCTTCTGGTTGGGGTTGAAGAGTATATTTCAAAGGTATGTCATTTTGATCAAAAAGTCTCTCCAAGGGGATTAGTCCCTTTGGAATCTGATTATTTTTTAAAACTAACATGCGATGGTTGGCAATTTTTTCTCAGAACTCTTGAGGGTATTCTCCTTCTTGCATGATCCACATGTGATCATTTTGATTCTCTTGATCGATGTGGGTTTTAGAAAAATCACCCACTGCTTCGAGGAACTTTCTGATCTGTTCGTCATCCTCGAAAACCTGCCAGTGTTGTATGTTGTTCGGGATGGATGGTCTATGCCTCACCTCTATATGGTATTTTAATTTAAAATCCATGGGGGGAGCGGAAGTCGAGGCTGCCATGGCTAACGAATCATCCTGCAAATTTTCGGCACATGGTATGAAGTGAATATTTACAGACGAGAAGAAATTTTCCATTAGATCCCAGGCACAATTTCTATATGTTGTCAATTCAAGTGTTTAGCCTGGTATTGTCAATTTATCTATTTGACTATGAACTCATCATCTCCATATACTTCCAGGTTCTTTATGTTCAGTTTCTTGGCAGCTTCCAATCCTAAAACTAAAGCTTCATACCGATTCCTTCACACGATAGAGCACCATCGAAAAACATTTTCCATATTCCTGTACTATGCATATTTTTTGAATCTTTCTCGTCTATGTAGTTTTCTTTAGTGCAACTATCTATACCATCATCAAAAGACAAAATACAATTTCCTAGATCTTGATCAACAATGTAAACAGGAAAATTGTTAGGATTCTGAGGATCGCTCACGGTATAGGCTAACCTCGTTTCCCTGTATAAACTAGTAAGTTTCCCACCAAATACAGGAATTGTGGCATAAGTCATGTCCAATTGAAGGGATCCCCCAAGTTTGGCTCCCCACAACCTTGATAACAGTAATCCATATTTTGGGGGGATATCAACAATAACTACATCCATCATAATACTTTTGACTGGGACTTGTGCAAGGGTGACTACTAAATCTTTTATCATACCTAAGAACTTGACTCTTCTCAAATCAAAAGAGTAGAGATCTCCACAAGGTTGGGTGATCTCGAGGCCTAGTCTATCCATAATAGCTTTGGGCATCACATTATGTGAAGCTCCAGAATCTAGCATGCAGTTATGCAGTAGTCGATCATGCACATTTAGGATGATATAAAAAGGGGAAATGATGTCTCTGGCGCCCTCGAAATGTGGACCAAAAGTAATATTTGGCTTTTCATCTCCTAAATTTATCACGTCGGATTGGCTTTCTTGGTTTGAACAACCTATCACTTTGGTTATCTGTTTACGATATGTAGGATTCTTTTCTAATTCAACCAGGGGGATAGGTATTTTGATTATAATTATCTCATTTTCAAAACTAAAACCGCCACCACCTTTGTCCATTTCTCTGGTTGAAATCTCAGATTCTCTCTTCTACAACTTATTTGTCTGAGGTGATTTATTACTCGTGATCTTAATTACTAGTGTTTTTGTATCAGCCATCTTGATCTCCTTTGTTTGGGTCTCAACCTCTTTCATCTTTGGATCCAATGAGTCGGTCCCTTTAGGTGTTTTGGTTTCCTTTGAGGTGGGCACATATACCTCACACCTAGGGAGAATTTTCCTGGGTTGAGAAATCAATGCAGACTTGTTTTTAGACCTCAGGTTATACCTAGTTTGGACTTCAGTCATTATTGAATCAATTACTTCTTGATGGTCTAAGACGTCTTTGTTGTTTATGTCATCCTCTGCATCTGGGGGTTGCTATGATCTTAAAGACTTCTCATAATCTTCTTTAGTTATATAAGGTTGAGTGCAGTCATCACCCAGGTTTGTCACATCTTCTTCCAGACCTTTGAAGTCTTCCAGATCATTTCCTCCAATAAATTTTTCATTTTTTAGAGGGGTTTGAATTTTTTGATCTTCATTTTTAGTCTGTCTTTGTGGATTTTGAAGGTTGGGGTTTCTCATGAATTCTCTTTTAACAAAATGATCAGTTTTCGATTGATCTAATTCCATCCTAGAAATTGTATTCGACAATTCCTTTATTATCCTAGCCATATCATCCATTTTGTCGTCTGTAGATCTATTAGATCCTGAGGTTCCCACTTGTTCCCTAAAATGTCTGGTTTCTCTGTTCCCCATTTCTATCTTAGCTTTCAACTTACCAAAGGAAATCATGTTAGAATTGATTTCCACAACATCATCCCGCATTCGGGTTAAGGTAGCCCCCCGCCTTTCTCTTAAGAGAAGAGCGAAGTCGGGTTCGAAAGCTCCTACGAAGGTTACTTTGGTTGCAGGTTGGGAGGGTTTGACTTCGACTGGAATCTTATTATATAGTTTATTAAATCTTCGGATAATATAAATGGTATTTTCTCTCACCCCATTGTCTAAGAAAGGCATCTTCTATGGCATCGTAAGATAGGATAGACCCTGCAGGAAGGCTTTGAAAACAGGTTCATACCTGTCCTTCAAAAGTTTGAACAAATAATATCGAATAAATGTCTTCGTGTTCCAGACCTAGAATATCGACAAACTAATGGAATAAATTTATATGTTCGGCCACAGTTGAGTCCCCCTCCCCTGTAAATTTCGGTAAATTTTTCATATAATTTTCAGGAAGGTTATGAAGAGGCGTGGGTAGAACTAAAGGTGCATATCTCGCAGCCACTTTAGTGAAAAATATGGGGGGCGGGGGAGGCACTTGGCCCCCTTCTCCTCCTCCAATGGTCACCATTAGTATTACCTGGTGGGGATAGGGTGTGTTATATAGTGGGTTCTGGAAGACTAAAAACATATTCTTAGCTTCTTCGGGAGATGAGAGAAGCGAAGACGAGTGAACGAAGATGTGAGGACTTGGCTCTTCGGATTTGTAGGAGATGTAGTCAGGGGATCCCACAGGTGTGGGATTTGAGTATATAGTATACTCTTCGCAACTTAGTGAGGTCAGGAAGTCTGAAAGGAGAGTCAATGAGATATCAGCTACTGATAAATTTACTGTTGGGTTTTTACCTTTATATCTGACATAGGTTTTCGGAAGGATTTCACTTTTAACCACAAAGCTGAATAAAAATGAATTAGTGGTTTTGAGGGGTGTACTATGTGAAGTTGAAGGTTCGAAAGTGCTTTTGGTCTAGGGCTATGGGTGTTTAAGTTGATAGACTACAATAGTCGGCTTAAGAGAACCTCTAGCTTTTAGTATTTTTTCAGGATCTGAAACAAGCATGGTCTGCTTGTTCTATGGGTTTTGTCTGATATTCCTTCGATCGGATGCCAACTTACTTATACGTAGAGTCACCAAGTGAAAGGTAAGAAAATCCTTTAGAAAGTTCTCACTCTTTGTTCACTATCAAAGGATGAAACTTGAAAATATGTTTCTCAGGGAAAATGTTTTGTAACTTCGTCCTCGACAACGGTGCCAACAATATGTTGTTCTAGAGTCTGTATTTAAGGATTTAAAAAAGTATAGTGTCTAGGCATCTGAAAGTTCATAAGATGTAAAAAAGAGGAGGGTAGACCTTCGGGAAAGGAAGCTAGGGCTGGTTTCTAGGCTGTCACTGCCTAGCTTCCAACTGTTCCTGGATGTTTATATCCCTTTCAATTGCAGCCCATGAATGTTCAAGTTCTACCTGGGTGTTAGCCATTTTAAGTATGGTATCAAAGAGATTTAAAGCAATATGGGTTTGATCTATCAAATTGGGTTGTCTTACAGTAGGGACAATCATAGAGGAACATAAAAATTTAAGGAAATCCGAAAAGTTTTATGCTGTATCAATTTTGATTTTATAAAAGAGAACTTTAGAAATCAATATTAAAACCAAAATACAAACCAGAGGCCTTTTTTCGTAACTGTGTTTTATTTGAAATAAATGGTGTATGAATTATGGGAAAAACATTAAGCTGTCTATAAAATAAGACTCCTATCGAGAGAGGATCTCACTCTGTAAACATAAGAAGAAAATAAGATAAGAAATGGTCTGATGAAGCATAAAATATGAACACCTAAAGATTTACAGATCTTGTATCTGCTAGTAGCTGATATAGAGGAAAAAATGTAAACAATAGATAGCTAAACATTAATCACTAGAGTAGAAGTGTTACTAAATTGCAATGCAACATTTATCAGATGTATATAAGTGAAATAAGAATGAAAATGAATAACAGAAAGAACAAACTCATAACACAGTAGTGACGGAATTAGGAATCTCTGGATTGCTTTGTATTAAGTCTCGAAAGAGAGAGTCTCTATTACAATTGATCAAAAAGGTCCAGCTCTTTTTTCTTTCTTCAAAATGTATATTTATACAAAATTCTTTTGCGTTGGAATCTCAATAGTTCCAGATGTTTTCGGTTATAATCAAGGAGTCGAAAAGTTTCGTTTCTTTATCTCTGTTCTCATTTGGTACCCGAAACCTGCCTCTTCGCATGCTCCGTGCAAATAATGAACTTTTCCACCAGCTGTGATATCAACTTAGATGGCTCTGCTTGATTATTTTCCTCAAAAATATAGCATTCGTTCATCAATAGCGGCATCTTTCCCTCCACATGTTGATCTTTGGCATTGATAGAGCATAACTGCATACTCGGTTTAATTAGCCATTTGTCTATTTGCACTATGTCTGTTTGAGTTATTTGTGATATTTCGGCTAATTCTCTTTCTTCATTTTCCTTGATATTTAGAATATATTTAGTTGTATTGATCTAACCTAGTATCTTCATGCCACTTTCACCATCAAAACCCAAACAAATCTCACTTAACAAACCAAAAATTTCTTCGCAAGATTTCCTCATCTTCGTAGCTTGTTGTTTTCCTTCGGATATATTTCACTCCCATTCTTTCAACAAGATGTTACCCCTGGTCTGCTCTGCGATGGGAAAACTAGAACTACTGCTTGCTTCCCTTCTCGTTGTGGCTATAATAGCCTCCTAGAATGCCACTCGAGATACTCCGGCATCCCTTTCTTTAAGAGATAGGTTTTCCAACACCTGATCAATGAGTTGGAAGCTACTTTGAATTGTTTCCACTTTTGCAAGCAAACCCTACTGCGCTGTTGATAACCTTTTTCTAATCTCTATTGCTTGGGATTGAAATTTCTCAATATCGATTACTTGGCTTTCAGTGAATTCTAGTTTGGCTCGAAGCTGGTCTATTAATTCTCCCTGCTGGCTTATCTGAGCTTGACTTGTCTAAACCTTCAACTGTGTCTATTCGAGATCGACTTTAAGCTGCTCAATTTCATTTTGATCTTTTATTCTTGCTTTCTCTAAAGTCACACTTGCCTGATCTTTAGTAGCAACCTATACTGTAGATAGTTTAGTCTCTAGTGTCTTGATCAAACGATTCTTTCATTTTAGCTGATCCTTCAGGGTCCCGACTGAATATTGATTCGTTGTGGCGAAAACACCTAGTGTTCCTTCTATTTGCGTCACGAACTCTACTTTCTTCATATCTTTCCCATCAATTAAAATTTTATATTTCTTAGAGACAGTTCCTGCCTCTTCGTAGAGTTCTTTTCTCACAACCACTTTCCTCTTCTTATCGAAGAAGAATTCATTCAGAGGGAGCTCTTCAACTGCTATAGGTGTCAACTTTTCACCTAAAATCCAACCTGCATATGGGATTTCCTTTGCAGACTGGAGGGGGGTAATGGAGGCGATGGGATTGCTGACCTGTTTAGAAGATTTCTTGGGAGTAATGACCAAAGTCGACTTTCTTGGAGGACCGGAAGTCCCGGCTTCCGGTTTCGGGCCCCCACCCTGCTCTTATTTATTCTTTTGTCCTTCTTGGCTGGGTGGTGAACCTTAGGAGCCTTTGGCCTTTGTTTTCTGCACCTCTACCGTCATTGAATTCTCACCCCATAATACTGGAGGGAGGCAACTCTGCCTATGCTTTTTAAATCTGACAACATCAGCCCTCTCTTCGGGCAATAGGGCTTCTATTCGAGACAAAACCTCTTTATAAGATTTCGCACCTCGGAACATATCATCGTGAGGCGAATTCTCGTGCTCAAATATTTTGAGGCCACAGCTAGCCAAATGATTACTCACGACCCTATGTGGATCGTGTTTCTTGAATTCGATATGAACCAAATTTATATCTTCTAGGGTTGCTGCCTCGACCTTTCCATGCATGAAGTCTAATAATGAATAGGTGTCTAAACGAATAGGAAAAGGTGGCCATACCTTTTTTGAATACCCTTTCAATTCTTTACTTATACTGCCAATTACAGTTTGCCTGGTTATCTATCGACAAGCTAGATAGTCGGGTATAAGTAAGGGTAAATCATGCAGAGGGATGGAAGCACCGAAAACCCTGATGTATGAGAATTCTTTCTCCACATACCAGTTGGCCACTCTGCTTAAATTTGTTGTGATGCTATCCGATATCCTGGGTGGTGGATTACCGAAGATGACAACATGCATCGGTACCATCACCCAGTTGAAGATTTCGTATACGAAATGTGAAGCCTTGTCCTCCCAAAGCTTAGAATGGTATACATGGACTGGCTCAACATTCGATGGAGCCCAACTCCAATTCATCAAGGGAAAATTTTTCATGGAACATACTATGTCCATAAGATACGTGGACATAAAAAATGAAGCAGCTTTCCCACTCTCTTTCTACGTCCGATATTCTGTAACCCGACTGGTTAGGCTATCTGATAACATTTTAGCCCAGTCGAAAGAAGAGCCTTCTGCTAGTGAGTATATCAAGGGCACCCATTGGAGGAAAAAATGCGTGGTGTCTTCCCTTCCGTACAATTCATTGCTACGTATTTAAACTGTGGTTCCAAAGAAGATATGGAATAAATTCCATTTCTGTCTTCCCTGAACTTCGTTGGGTGTGAGACGCACTCCTTAATCAAATCAGATAAACGTTTCACATATTTATTGCATTCCTTCTTTTTACAACCATCTAGAAACTCTGCATTGGAGGAGAAGTCTGACGTGGGTGGTAATTTGTACATAACCTGTAAGCTTTCTAGTCTGAAGGTCCCAACAGTGACCCCCTGCTTGCTGATGATGGTTCTGATAGGGATGTCTACATGATCTAGTGCCCATCGGATCATGTCATAGTAAGGTAGAAGATGCGGTCGGGCTGCTACTTTGTGGATTTCTTCCTGGACAACGATCTTGTATTTGGTAGTCATGTCGTCTGTCTCATTGTCACTGGAATCATCCGAGTAGTTCACCAACTATGATTGCAACACTTTCGAGACATATGAACAGGTTCATACGCAATCAACGCTTTGGGGTGAAGTATCCGAAATATTATCAGAACCTTGCCATGAAACCTCTGTGCTTGCCTTGGATACTTTTCGCGGGGCCATGATAGGGGATTGTAACTTTTCTCTTCTGCGATAAAAATGCGTATACATATAGAAGTTATCTTACTGAGAAAAGCTTCTCTATGCGGGATAGAAATGAAATTTATGAATAAAATAGGAAGTAAAAGCTCTATATCTTCGACCATTTAATACATCGATGTCCTTACGGACAGAACGGTCCAATCGTAATTAGATAGAGATTTTGGCAATAAAATCCATATCCTTACTTTTCCGTTTCGCCTTATTTCCAATTAATGCCATAAAATTTGACGGCTCGTGGCACAAGCTAGCGCAAGGAACATTTGAAATTACCTCGTAAACTATGAATTATTATCATTTGCATTAAACATTGATTAGGCTAGCTTGGCTTCCTTAATCAGGATTTAGATCAACATTTCGGCGTTCGCCGTATCAGGACTTTTAACTCTGACCTTTCGAGCCTCTAAAACCTGAGGTTGCGATGGTTAGATTTAGTTAAGTGAGGATGTAATCAGATTCAGTGTTTTATTAATCATGTTTTAATTTATATCACGACTTCCTAGCTTGGGGCTTCGAGGGTATATTTTTCGGGTGGAACGTATGCCGAGTCGCGAAATCCCAAGAGGCTTTAACGATGGTCAGACTAAACACTCTGGACATTAACTTAGGTTAGTTATGTGAGGATCTCACAGCTTCGTCTTTTGGGGTTATGAATTTAATGTTTTAGGAGAGAGTAAATGCCGAGACGCGAAATCCCAACAACATTTGACTGGGGTTTACATGGTCCCACTCTTAGCTTTCACCTGAGGTAAGATTTTGAAACTTTTCATGACCTCCCACATCAGGGTTTTTAAATCTTGAGACTTGTAACTCCCAAAGAGAGATATTTTGAGGTACGAAGAGCAACAACCTTTGTTTCATGATAAAAGTGGTAACTTATGAAACATCACATCTCCCACTATTTCGCATGTCGAGACTACTAAGATTTTCAGTAGGTGAATGTCATGAAGCGAAAAAGAACTTAAGAACCGACATTTGACCTTTAAAATAGATTTTAACCAAATAAAAAAGGCGGCTCCAACATAGGCTCCAACTAGGGATCCCGTCCTCCTGTGAGGTGGGAAGAACAGTAGACCGCGTGCCTGTATTGGGTAAATGGAGTCACTGGTTTCACTTCTGTGAAACTTGCTTTCGGGAAAAGATAAACTAAGGGAAGAAAAGATTTTTGTCTTTTACTACTGTAAGGCTTTTCAATACTCAAATATATTAATCACTTAGCTACAGTCCCTTTCACAAATTTCTCTTCCTCTTTACTGAGTTTAGGTCTACATTAGGAAAAATCAAAATAGTTCTAGGAAGTCCAACAGATCTTTGTAGTTTTTTGTCTTACATACAATGGAATTTATGGTATTTTTTAATTGGGGAGTCCCGTCTAGACTTAGGATGTGGATCCAGTCTCGAGAAAGTTGATTACTAGATTCGAGTGATATTCATGTATAACAGCCTTACAGATATCTCAAATATTGCTTCAATGCCAATGGGCCTGTTCAGTACCCCGGTGAAGTTATCTGCCCCTTTTTTGTTGAATTTCCTTTCACCACTTTGAAATGTATTTATGCATTTAAATGCTGAGACGAGGGAAATCATTTCTGAATTTACTTTCATCGTCTCTTTAGACTAGATGTACAATTAGATATAACTTTCCTTTCATCATCTGTCTTGTAATTTTTCTTTTTAGAATACAAAGTGGGGGAAATCAGATTGTATGAGGGGTGATATCTATGCAATATTTTGCAATGTAGGTCTGTCAACTCACTTTGATTACTCAATGACAACCTTCCTTTGAATTTCAAAACACCTTGGGTCCCCAGGGAGAAAAAGGGGAAACATTTTTCTGGGGGTTTTCCTTTGAGTAAGCCTTAGCCCTTCAAAACTGTTGAAAAACCTAGAAAAGTCAGGATCTACCTACGCATAACTTGTTTAGTAAGAGACCGAGGAGCTGTGAAGACCAGCCTTCTTTCCAAAACACGCTTACATCTTTCAAAGTTTAAACATAATCTTTTCTCCCTATGTATATAAATCCGAAAAGACATTTGGCATTTTTAAGAAGACAAATCTGAGGACCGAAAGAAAGGTGACAGACATATGCTTGTATGCTGAGGGGCAGGGGTTGAAAATTAAAATCGCTTTTCTAAAACCCTTCCCCAAAGATGCTTCACTTTTTGTTTGTTTTAACTAACACCTTTCTGTGTTTAAAATTATTAGGACCCAAAGCGAGTAATTGTACTTTTTAATAATCAATTAAGTGAGAACATTAGATTTATGGGACCTTTATGATGTTTTTTGGAGATCTCTTCTTTCTTAAGGAACAAAATTTTCAGGAGTTTGTGCCTTTACCTTACCACTTTTAAAATAACCGAAAACCTTTTCTGTCACCTGTTTTCGACAAATGTAAATCTCCGATACATGACCTTCTATTTTCTCCATTCATCTGTTTAGTTTGCAAACCGAAATCCTGTAAACACAAAGAGTGTCCTTTTTTAGAAAAATTAAAAGTATTTGAAAACTGTGTATCTCTACTTATATTGACCTAAAAAAAAAACAAATTGAAAACTTACCTTAAGGGAATCATGAAATAGAAAGCAAATACAAACCGGTATATACAATGGAAAAACCTTGGAGAACTAATTATGTCATGTAGTGTTTTAGATAACACCCGTTGACAGGGGTGTTGAAGATTTTACCATCCATATTTTCAAATAAAAATCAATTTTTTCCTTGGGAAGTTGCGACTCTAAATGGTCCATACCAAATATGATCGAATTTACCATGTTTTGTTGAATCTTCCTTCCTGCATCCCATCTTAAGACCAAATCCCCTGGAAGAAATTCTTTGTCTTTTGTCTTACGGTCAAATAACATTTTCATGTCGTCTTGATATTTTTTCAATCTTTCGTCCACCTTGACCTTGTTCTACTCTAATTCGATCAGCTGATTTATTCTCCTTGTGATATGGTTTGGTTCTTCTTTCTCATCTTGCTATAGTTTCATCATGAGAAGCGCTAATTTTATAGGTAATACTATGTCAGTCCCGTATACCATCTGGAAAGGATAAATACCGATGGATTTTTTTGTGCCAATCCGATTTTCCCATAGTGAGTATTTTAGATGTATATGCTAGGATCTCTTTTTCTCGTTCAACACTATCTTAATTATGTTGATCAGACTCTTATTCGAAGATTCAACCAGTCCATTCCCTTGGGGATAATATGTCATAGAATGGCCGAGCATAATATTGTACTTTTGGAAAATACTGATCATAGCCATAGATTTAAAAGCATGAGCATTATCTTTTACTATCTTTCAGGGGCAGCCGAATCTAGATAAAATATTTTCTTCTAGGAAATCTATTACCACCGAATCTGTAGCCCTCCTGGTAGGAATAGCCTCTACCCATTTAGTAAAGTAATTTGTGGCAGTTAGGATCCATTTGTGTTGAGCGCTGGAATGGAGGTTAATTTTGCCTATAAAATCCAGTCCCCACTGTCGAAAAGGAGCCTCTGTTTTGACTGGAACTAAAGGTAGCGTTGGGAGTTTATGCTTGCCTACGAATAGTTGGCAAGGGTCGCGAGCCTTGACTTTAGAATTTACATCCAAGAAAAGTTTAGGCCAATAATAACCCGCCCTTAGGATTTTATACGCTGTCACTCTCCAAGCGTGATGTCCCCCGCACACTCCTTCGTGGAATTCTCTTATGACCTTCTCTGTTTCATAATCAACCAAACAAGCCAATAGGAAGTCAAGTGGGTCCATCCAAATCAATTTTCATTTAGATATACAGTATTTGACCGCATGTAGTTTTAGGGTTCTGACTTTGGATGGAGATAAATCACTTGGATAGATCAAAGTCAATAGGTAGGATACTATGTTTTTGTACCAGTTAGAGGATGTAAACTTCTCTTTGATCCTGACTTCACTTGTTTTCTCGTAGAACTTGTTAATATCTTCCTCTTCTCCACATCCTTGTATGCTATTTATGCCGAGGGATCTATAATTGGATTCAGCTAAGAGTTTAGCCAAACCTTGACCCTTTATCAGCTTCGTCGACTTTATTTCCAGATCAAATTCTTGAATTTTTGCGAGCCACCGTCCCCTTCTGCCATCACTATCAGGTTGCACTAGAATGTCTTTTACAGAGCTAGCAAGTACATACACGATTATCTTGGAATGCAATACATAAGTCCTAAAATCTTTTAATGCCTTTACCATAACATATGCTTGTTTTTCCATTATATCGTATTTTAGTTCCATGTCGCTGAGACTTTTGCTGAAAAAGGCTATCGGTTGTTCGAAACCCTCCTCATTTTTTTGGAGGAGCACGGCGAAAACAGTGTGCTCAGAAGTGAATGAGAAAATGAAAAAATCCTTTAGATAGTCGAGGCTTGCCAGTACAGGTGCCTCTCTTATAACCCTCTTGATACATGTAAACAATTCTTTGGCCTCTGCTGTCCATTTTACCTCGCTATTTTTCTTTAACATACCTGTGATTAATTTCACAATTTCAACGAAGTTTGGAATAAACCTTCTCAAAACGTTTATCTTTTCTAAGAATGATTATATTTCCTTTACATTTCTAGGAATATTTATTGTGTCTATAGCTTGAACCCTGATGGGATCAATTTTAATTCCATCTCGAGACACAATATAGCCCAGGAGTTTACCTTCCCGCATGACGAAGTGAGACTTTTTAGGGTTTAAAGATAGACCGAACCAGTGGCATTTTTTGAAATTCTGTTTGAGATGTATTAAATGGTCTTCGTCAGACTTAGAAAAAATGGTTAGATCGTTGAGGTAGATAACTACAAACTTGTCTCTTCACCGACGAAGGCGATATCAATAGCACGCTGGAAAGTATCACCTGCATTCATTAGACTAAAAGGCATTTTATCATACATGAATGTACCCCAGGGTGTAGCAAAAGTTGTTTTTTCTTTATCTTGCTCGTTTACTATAATTTGATTATATCCAGAGAAACCGTCGATCATAGACATCCTATTTTCTCCGACTACCTTTTCTAAGATGTGATCCATTTTAGGTAAAGGATAGTTATCTTTTAGGGAAGATTTATTTACAATTCTAAAATCAACACACAATCTAATCTCTCCACTCTTTTTCCTAACCAGAACCAGGTTCACCACCTAATCGGAGTATCTCAGTGGTACTATTATTTTTGCATCTAAAAGCTTCTTGACTTCTCTTTTGACTACGGGTAATAAGATAGGGTTGATTTTTCTAAGCTTTTTCCTAAAGGGTTTGATACCAGGCTTCATAGGTATCTTGTGTTTAATCACGGTAGTGTCATAAGTCCTAATCTCTTTGTAAGACCAAGCGAAAACATCTTTATATCGTGCAAGCAAATATTTATACTTATTTTTCACCTCAGGAGAAAGATACTTTGATATTTTCACCATCCTGGGTTCTTCTTTTGTCCCTACATCACAATCTTCAACCTCTTATGGTTGGGGTTGAAGAGTAGATTTCAAAGGAATGTCATTTTGATTGAAAAGTCTCTCCAGGGGGATTAGTCCATTTGGAATCTGATTTATTTTTAAAACTAACATGCGATGGTTGGAAATTTTTTCTCGGAACTCCTGAGGGTCTTCTCCTTCTTGCATGACCCACATGTGATCATTTTGATTCTCTTGATTGATGTGGGTTTCAGAAAAATCACCCACTACTTCGAGGAACTTTCAGATTTGTTTGTATTCCTAAAAAACCTGCCAGTGTTGTATGTTGTTCGGGATGGATGGTCTGTTCCTAACCTCTATATGGTATTTTAATTTAAAATCTGTGGGGGGAGCGAATGTCGAGGCTTCCTTGGCTAACGAATTGGCCTGTAAATTTTTGGCGTGTGGTATGAAGTGAATATTTACAGATGAGAAGAAATTTTCCATTAGATCCCAGGCACAATTTCTATACGCTCTCAATCTCGGGTGTTTGGCTTGGTATTGTCGATTTATCTATTTGACTATCAACTCAGCGTCTCCATATACTTCCAGGTTCTTTATGTTTAGTTTCTTGGCAGCTTCCAATCTTAAAACTAAAGCTTCATATTCACATACATTGTTGGTGTAGTCTATATCCCATTGAAGCTTGTAAGAAAAATGGATGACAAACCTATTTTCAGGTGCCACAAAAAGCACTCCTGCACCGGCTCCTTCACATGACAGAGCAGCATCAAAAAACATTTTCTAGATCCCTGTACTATGCATATTTTCTGAATCTTTCTCGTCTATGCAGTTTTCTTCGGTGCAACTATCTATACCATCATCAAAAGACAAAATACAATTTCCTAGATCTTGATCAACAATGTAAACAAGAAAATTGTTAGGATTCTGAGGATCGCTCATGGTATAGGCTAACCTTGTTTCCCTGTATAACCTAGTAAGTTTCCCACCAAATACAGGAATTGTGGCATAAGTCATGTCCAGTTGAAGGGATCCCCCAATTTTGTCTCCCCACGACCTTGATAACAATAATCCATGTTTTGGGGGGATATCAGCAATAACTACATCCATTAGAATACTTTTGACTGGGACTTGTGCAAGGTTGACTACTAAATCTTTTATCATACCTGAGCACTTGACTCTTCTTGAATAAAAAAAGTAGAGATCTCCATAAGGTTGGGTGATCTCGAGGCGTAGTGTATCCACAATAGCTTTGGGCATCACATTATGTGAAGCTCCAGAATCTAGCATGCAGTTATGCAGTAGTCGATCATGCACATTTAGGCTAATATAGAAAGGGGAAACAGTGTCTCTGGTGCCCTTGAAATGTGGACCAAAATTAATATTTGGATTGTCATATTATAAATTTATCACGTCGTATTAGCTTTCTTGGTTTGAACAACCTATCACTTTGGTTATTTGTTTACGATATGTAGGCTTCTTTGCTAATTCAACCAGGGGGATAGGTATTTTGATTCTATTTATATCATTTTCAAAACTAAAACCGCCACCACCTTTGTCTGTTTCTCTAGTTGAAATCTCATACTCTCTCTTCTCCAACTTATTTGTCTAAGCTGATTTATTACTCGTGATCTTAATTACCGGTGTTTGTGTATCGGCCATCTTGATCTCCTTTGTTTGGGTCTCAACCTCTTTCATCTTTGGATCTAATGAGTCAGTCCCTTTCGGTGTTTCGGTCTCCTTTGGGGTGGGCACATATACCTCATCTCTAGGGAGAATTTTCCTGGGTTGAGAAATCAATGCAGACTCGTTTTTAGACCTCAAGTTATACCTAGGTTGGACTTCAATCATTATTGAATCAATTACTTCTTGATGGTATGAGAGGTTTGTGTTGTTTATGTCATCCTCTGCATGTGGGGGGTTTCTATGATCTTAATGACTTCTCATAATCTTCTTTAGTTATATAAGGTTGAGTGTAGTCATCACCCACGTTTGTCACACCTTCTTCCAGACCTTTGAAGTCTTCCAGATCATTTCCTCCTATAAAATTTTCATTTTTTAGAGGGGTTTGAATTTTTTGATCTTCATTTTTAGTCTGTCTTTGTGGATTTTGAAGGTTGGGGTTTCTCCTGAATTCTCTTTTAATGAAAGGATCGGTTTTCGATTGATCTAATTCCATCCTATAAATTTATTTGACAATTCCTTGATTATCTTGGCCATATCATCCATTTTTTCGTCTGTAGATCTATTAGATCCTAAGGGTCCCGCTTCTTCCCTAAAACGTCTGGTTTCTCTGTTCTCCGTTTCTATCTTAGCTTTCAACTTACCAGAGGCCATCATGTTAGACTCAATTTCCACATCATCATCTTGCATTCGGGTTAAGGTAGCCCCCCGCCTTTCTCTTAAGAGAAGAGCGAAGTCGGGTTCAAAAGCTCCTACGAAGGTTAATTTGGCTACAAGTTGGGAGGGTTTGACTTCGGCTGGGATCTTATTATATAGTTTATTAAATCTTTGGATAAATTCCATCACTGTTTCTGAATTTCTTTTCTTTAAAGATCTGAACTCAATTAGATAATATAAATGGTTTTTTCTCTCACCCCATTGTCTAATAAAGGCATCTTCAAAGGCATCGTAAGATAGGATAGACCCTGCAGGAAGGCTTTGAAACCAGGTTCATACCTGTCCTTTAAAACTTTGAACAAATAATATCGAATAAACGTCTTCGTATTCTAGACCTAGAAAATTGGTGAACTGATCGAAGAAATTTATATGTTCAGCTACAGTTAAGTCCCCCTCACCTGTAAATTTCGGTAAATTTTTTATATAATTTACAGGAAGGTTATGAAGAGGCGCAGGTAGAACTAAAGGTGCATATCATGTAGCCACTTTAGTGAAAACTCTGGGGGGCAGGGGAGGCGCTAGGCCCCCTACTCCTCCTCCAATGGCCGCCATTGGTATTACATGGTGGGGATAGGGTGTGTTATATAGCGGGTTCTGGAAGACTAAAAATGGATTCTTAGCTTCTTTGGGAGATGAGAGAAACGAAGACAAGTGAATGGAGACGCGAGGACTTGGCTCTTTAGATTTGCAAGAGACATAGTCAGGGGATCCCGAAGGTGTGGGATTTGAGTATATAGTATACTCTTCACAACTTGGTGAGGTCGGGAAGTCTGAAAGGAGAGTCAGCGGGATATCAACTACTGATAAATTTACTGCCAGGTTTTTAGCTTTGTATCCGACAGAGGTTTTCAGAAGGATTTCACTTTTAACTGCATATCTAAATAAAAATGAATTAGTGGTTTCGAGGGGTGTACTATGCGAAGTTAAAGGTTCTCAAGTGCTTTTGGTCTTGGGCTGTGGGTGTTTATGCTGATAGAATTTAGTAGTCAGCTTAGGAGAACCTCTAGCTTTTAGTATTTTTTTGGGATCTTAAATGGGCGTGGTTTGCTTGTTCTATGGGTTTTGTCTGGTATTCCTTCAACCAGATGCCAGCTTACTTATACGTAGAGTCACCAAGTGAAAGGTAAGAAAAGCCTTTAGAAAGTGCTCACTCTTTGTTCACTATCAAAAGGTGAAACTTGAAAATATGTCGTTCTTCCCAGGGAAAAGATTTCATAACTTCGTCCCCGACAACGGTGCCAAAAAGATGTTGTTCTAGAGTCTGTACTTAAGGCTTTAAAAAAGTACAGTGTCTATGCATCCAAAAGTTCGTAAGATGTAAAAAAGAGGAGGGTAGACCTTCGGGAAAGGAAGCTAGGGTTGGTTTCTAGGCTATCGCTGCCTGGCTTCCAACTGTTCCTGGATGTTTATATCCTTTTCAATTGCAGTCCATGAACGTTCAAGTTCTACCTGGGTGTTAGCCATTTTAAGTATGGTATCAAAGAGATTTAAAGCAATATGGGTTTGATCTGTCAAACCGAGTTTAATATTGGGTTGTCTTACAACAGGGACAGTCATAGAGGAACAAAAAAATTTAAGGAAATCCGAAAAGTTTTATGCTGTATCAATTTTGATTTTATAAAAGAGAACTTTACAAATCAATATTAAAAGCAAAATACAAACCAAAGGCCCTTTTCCGTAACTATGTTATATTTGAAATAAATGGTGTATGAATTATGGGAAAAACATTAAGTTATCTATAGAATAAGGCTCCTATTGAGAGAGAATCTCACTCTGTAAATAGAAGAAGAAAATAAGATAAGAAATGGTCCGATGAAGCATAAAATATGACAACCTAAAGATTTACATGTCTTGTACGTGCGAGTAGCCGATACAGAGGAAAAATTGTAAACAATAGATAGCTAAACATTAATCACTGCAGTAGAAGTGTTACTAAATTGCAATGCAACATTCATCAGATGTATATAAGTGAAATAAGAATGAAAATGAATAACAAAAAGAACAAACTCATAACACAGTAGTGACAGAATTAGGAATCTCTGGATTACTTTGTATTAAGTCTCGAAAGAGAGAGTCTCTATTACAATTGATCAAAAAGGTCCAGCCCTTTTTTCTTTCTTCAAAATGTATATTTATAAAAAATTATGTTGTGCTAGAATCTCAATAGTTCCAGAGGTTTTCGGTTATAATCAAGGAGTCGAAACGTTTTGTTTCTTTATCTCTGTTCTCATTTGGTACCCGAAACCTGCCTCTTCGCATGCTCCGTGCAAATAATGCACTTTTCCACCAATTGTGATATCAACTTAGATGGCTCTGCTTGATTATTTGCCTAAAAAATATAGCAGTCTTTCATCAATAGTGATAGCTTTCCCTCCACATGTTGATCTTTGGCATTGATAGAGAATAACTGCATACTCGGTTTAATTAGCCATTTGTCTATTTTCACTATGTCTTTTTGAGTTATTTGTGATATTTTGGCTAATTCTCTTTCTTCATTTTCCTTGATATTTAGCATATATTTAGCTGTATTGATCTAACCTAGTATCTCCATGCCACTTTCACCATCGGAACCCAAACAAATCTCACTTAACAAACCGAAAATTTCTTTGCAAGAATTCCTCATCTTCGTAGCTTGTTGTTTTCCTTCAGATATATTTCGCTCCCATTCCTTCAACAAGATATTACCCCTGGTCTACTCTGCGATGGGAAAACTAGAACTACTGCTTGCTTCCCTTATCGTTGTGGCTATAATAGCCTCCTGGAATGCCACTCGAGCTGATGTGGCATCCCTTTCTTTAAGAGACAGGTCTTCCAACACCTGATCAATGAGTTGGAAGCTGCTTTGAATTGTTTCCACTTTTGCAAGCAAACCCTGTTGTGTTACCAATAACCTTTTTCTAATCTCTATTGCTTGGGATTGAAATATCCCAATATCGATTACCTGGCTTTCGGCGAATTCTAGTTTGGCCCGAAGCTGGTCTATTAATTCTCCCTGCTGGCTTATCTGAGTTTGACTTGTCTGAACCTTCAACTGTGTCTGTTCGAGATCAACTTTAAGCCGCTTGATTTCATTTTGATCTTTTATTCTTACTTGCTCTAAAGTCACACTTGCCTGATCTTTAGCAGTAGCCTCTACTATAGATAGTTTATTCTCTAGTGTCTTGATCAAATGATTCTTTCATTTTAGCTGATCCTTCAGGGTCCCGATTGAATATTGATTCACCATGGCGAAAGCACCTAGTGTTCCTTCTATTTGCGTCGCGAACTCTACTTTCTTCATATCTTTCCCATCAGTTAAAATTTTATATTTCTTAGAGACAGTACTTGCCTCTTAGTAGAGTTCTTGTCTCACAACCACTTTCCTCTTCTTATCGAAGAAGAATTCATTCAGAGGGAGCTCTTCAACTACTATAGGTGTCAATTTTTCACCCAAAATCCAACCTGTGTTTGGGATTTCCTTTGTAGACTGGAGGGGGGTAATGGAGGCGATGGGATTGCCGACCTGTTTAGAATATTTCCTGGGAGTAATGACCAAAGTCGACTTTCTTGGAGGACCGAAAGTATCGGCTTCCGGTTTTGGGCCCCTAGCTTGCTCTTCTTTATGCTTTTGTCCTTCTTGGCCGGGTGGTGAACCCTTGGAACCTTCGGCCTTTGTTTTCTGCACCTCTACGGTTGTCGTATTCTCACCCCGTAATACTGGAGGGATCCAACTCCACCTATGCTCTTCAAATCTGACAACATCGGCCCTCTCTTCGGGCGACAGGGCTTCTATTCGAGCCAAAAACTCGTCATAAGATTTCTTTCCTCAGAAAATATCATTGTGAGGTGAATTCTCGTGCTCAAATATTTTGAGGCCATAGCGGGCCAAATGATTACTCATGACCCCATGTGGATCATGTTTCTTGAATTCAATATGAACCAAATTTATGTCTTCTAGGGCTGCTGCCTTGGCCTTTGCATGCCCGAAGTCTAATAATGAATAGGTGTATAAATGAATAAGAAAAGGTGGCCATACATTTTTTGAATACCCTTTCTATTCTTTACTTATACCGCCAATTACAGTTTGCCTGATAATCTCTCGACAAGCCAGCCTGTCGAGTATAAGTAAGGGTAAAGCATGTGGAGGGACGGAAGCGCTGAAAACCATGATGTATGAGAATTCTTTCTCCACATACCAATCGACCACTCTACTTAAATTTGTTGTGATGCTATTCGATATCCTGGGTGGCAGATGATCGAAGATGGCAACATGCATCGGTACCATCACCCAGTTGAATATTTCGTATACGAAATCCAAAGCCTTGTCCTCCCAAAGCTTAGAATGGTATACATGGACTGGCTCAACATTCGATGGAGCACAACTCCAATTCATCAAGGGAAAAGGTGTCATGGAACATACTGTGTCCATGAGATACGCGGACATAAAAAATGAAGCAGCTTTCCTGCTCTCTTTTTGCATCCAATATTCTATAACCCGACTGCTCAGGCTATCTGATAACATTTTAGCTCAGTTGAAAGAAGAGCCTTTTGCTACTGAGTATATCAAGGGCACCCATTGTAGGAAAAAATGCAAGGTGTCTTCCCTCCCATACAATCTATAGGTCATCATCGCTACGTATTTAAACTGTGGTTCCAAAGAAGATGTGGAATAAATTCCATTGTTGTCTACCCTGAACTTTGTTGGGTGTGAGACCCACTCCTTAATCAAATCAGATAAACTTTTCATGTACTTCTCGCATTCCTTCTTTTTAAAACCATCTAGAAACTCTGCATTGTATGAGAAGTCTGACGTGGGTGGTAATTTGTACATAACCTGTAAGCTTTTTGGTCTGAAGGTCCCAAAAGTGACCCCCTACTCGCTGATGATGGTTCTGGTATGGATGTCTACATGATCTAGTGCCCATCCAATCATGTCATTGTAAGGTAGAAGACGCGGCTGGGCTACTGCTTTGTGCATTTATGCCTGGACAATGATCTTCTATTTGGTAGTCATGTCGTCTGTCTCATTGTCACTGGAATCGTCCGAGTAGTTCACCAACTGTGATTGCAACACCTCCGAGACGTATGACCAAGTTCATATGCAATCAATGCTTCGAGGTGAAGTATCCAAAATATTATCAGAACCTTGTCCTGAAACCTCTACGCTTTCCTTGGATACTTTTCACGGGGCCATGATAGGGGATTGTAACTTTGCTCTTATGCGATAAAAATGCATATACATATAGAAGTTAGCTTACTGATAAAAACTTCTTTGTGTAGGATAGAAATGAACTTTATGAATAAAATAGGAAGTAAAAGATCTATATCTTCGACCATTTAACACATCAATGTCCTTATGGAAAGAACGGTCCAATCGTAATTAGATAGAGATTTTGGCAATAAAAACCATATCCTAACTTTGTTGTTTCTCCTTATTTCCAATTAATGCCATAAAATTCAACGGTTCATGGCACAAGCTGGCGCAAGGAACATTTGAAATTACCTCGTAAACTGTGCATTATTATCATTTGCATTAAACATTGATTAGGTTGGCTTGGCTTCCTTAATCAAGATTTAGATCAACATTTCGACGTTCGCCGTATCGAGACTTTTAACTCTGACCTTTCGAGCCTCTGAAACMCGAGATTGTAATGATTAGATTTAGTTAAGTGAGGACGTAATCATATTAAGTGTTTTATTAATCATGTTTTAATTTATATCACAACTTCATGGCTCAGGGCTTCGAGGGTATAGTTTCCGGTCGGAATGTATGCCAAGTCGCGAAATCCTGAGAGGATTTAACCATGGTCAGACTAAACACTCTGGACGTTAACCCAGGTTACTTATATGAGGATCTTGTGGCTTTGTCCTTTGGGGTTATGGCGGTAATGTTTTAGGAGAGAGTAAATGATGAGACGCGAAATCCCAACAACATTTGACTAGGGTTTACATGGTCCCACTCTTAGCTTTCACCTCATATAAGATTTTGAAACTTTTCGTGACCTCACACATTGGGGTTTGTAAATCTTGTGACTTGTAACTCCCGAAGAGCGATATTCTGAGGTATGAAGAGAAATAACCTTAATTTCAGGATAAAAGTGGTAACTTATGAAACATCACATCACCCGCTTTTTCGCATGTCAAGACTACTGAGATTTTCAGTAGGTGAATGTCATGAATCGAAAAACAACTTAAGAACCAACATTTGACCTTTAAAATAGATTTGAACCAAATAAAAAAGGTGGCTCCAACAGTGCCATTCATCATACATGTAACATGGCTTCTGCCTCTTGGGTCATTTACTCACCTGAGGGTCAACTCGTGTCTTAAGGTGATATTTTTATTGAGCCATCAATGAATAATGTGGCTGATTATAACGTCGTTATAGAGATTTTGTGTGACGCCAGTTTGCATGGTGTTCAGTATTTAGAGGTTTAGCTGGACTCCCAGTTATTCGTATGTCAGTTAAATGGAAGCTACCATGTGTGAGACCCTACTCTACTCTAATAATTCCTACGGGTATGACTTTTGGAACGATACTTTGATTTTATTACTTATAATCACATACCTAGAAGTTCTAATTGTGTATCCGATGCATATACTAATTATGTTTTAGATTGTCATTTTTCACATAACTAAAGTAAAGAAAACACATTCATCAATGTACACATTGTAACATATATAAGTAAAGCCGAGGACCAATTTTTTTATACTTGTCTCTTCAAAAAATATGGTGTCATAGTATAAAATGGGGCTCACACCCTCAAACTACATATATGGCCAGTAGATATATGTCCATGGAATCTACTCCTGTGGCGCTGAATGTATATCTTGATAGCACAATATGGTGTTTGTGAGACGTCAGAAGAGTCACACCCACAGCCAAGGCACACCCACCACTTGCCACTACATAGCCTTTGGTAGATCCTCCACTTGAACCATAGGAATCGTGTGCGTCAATCGAGACAACTTCCCCTACACATTTTGTAGCACACTCTCTGCATCTCCTCTCACATGCTCATATCCTTAGATCCTCCACCAATTTCATGGAAATACATTTGGTCATAGCATACCTACATCTGCGTGACAAGGCCATTCTTAATACTTGATACCATACAAAAATATTTGTGTTTTTTACTCTTTTCGAAAAAACACAAAAAAATGAAATATATAAAAAAATTTCATACCTATATCATCATAAGTGGAGCCTAGTGGCAAAGGCATATCTAGATCCCATCTATAGTCTATCCCAGCATAGGGGTAGTCATCTATGGCTATAACCTATCAATGCCACCAAAAAAATAACTCATCATTGTAGGGGGTTGGCACCTTACCACCTCCTAAACGCCTCATCACGTCGGTCCACCATGACATGGCTAGATCATGTGATATATGTGGAATTATCTCTACTCTATGGCTCAAGCCTGGAACCCACTCAAAGAAAAAGCTACAAAAGATGGATGCAAACCAAAAGTTTCTCTTTCTCCCTTGTTTGCAATTCGTTAGTTGGCTCTTCATGTTAGCCAACAGTGAGGTACACCAGTCATAAACCGTGGGTCATAAATGCTCAACTGCATAAAACATGAGTGTCCTTGATGCATGGTGCAATGAGGTTGACCCCAATATCCATGTAAGAACAAGTACAATGATATTTAAACTCAGGTTCTCGATCTCCCTGATGGGGAGTTAACTCCCTAATTTATCTATTCTTGCAACATAGCGGGTGGTACTGTAATCCTCTATGTTCATACCACCCCTAGCCCACTAGGATTTTAGATTTACTACCTCACCCCAATGAGATAATCTTATGATGAAATAGTTTTCATCTACTTCAATCCTCAATGGTTTCCCATCAATATTGAAGGCCTCTATCTTTGGATCCAAATAGTTTACGATCATCTGGAGTAACCTCACTTGAGCCCTCATTCCTTTGAGAGCCCACAATTTATAAAGGACACATATTTTTAGATCTATTTGGGCCCCTGCATCTCTTTCCATTGTTGCATCTACCTCCTCTTTCTCCCTCTCTCTCCATTCAAGCACCATCTTTCCAAAGGAAAATCATTTTTTGAGTTAATTTCATTAAAAATCTTGTCTACAGAATTGTACGCAGGATATAATGTTAACATTCACGTGTAGGCCCACATATACGAAGGAAGGATTTTCTTTCTTCGTGTACATGTCTCCATATACACGACCCAATGAACTATATCTTGCATACACCTTAGTTTACGCATTGTTCCCTCTTAAGCTGAAAAAATGAGGACTAAATTTAAATTTTAAACCACTAAAAAAGAAGAGGAGGGGAAGGGAGCATATTTGGTCTAGATAGTTGTCAATTCCGTTGATAGTATCTCCCACAATCAACACTTGAATATTTTGGGGGAAATGGTCTAAAATGCACTTTGTGGGTGAAAAAATCAAATGGTACGGTAAAATTGTTTATTTTTACTATTACTAGAAAAGGTTTATCCACTTTATATAGTTTATTCTAACTTTTGACCTAGTGGACTAATAGTGCAGTGGAAGGAGTTGGTTTTGGTGGTTTTGTCCAGGGATTTTTGCAGTTTCCAGCATCATACCACCCATTCATGAATTCAACAAGTGTTTTCTTTTACCAGCATATAGGATAGGTTGTCACTCCATTTTGCATATTTTCATTTTCCTATGACTTTGATCTGTATGCCTTAATTATGAACCCGTTTATTAGCAACAAAAAACCTTCTTAGAACATGGGTGGTAAAGGCTTACCAAACATGGGTGCCCTAGTTACAACATTTGTGCCATTTGGTTCCCATGCAAAATTTATTCCATAGGACCAGGAGTCACTTATAGTTCCAATATGACTTTGCATTCGAACCCCATTTTCTTACTCACAATCATTATGACATGTACCTATGGGACTCCCCTCGAGTCTTAGTTAAGCTCTTTTCTGACTCTCTAAAAGGTGAAAAGATTGTCGAGTGAACTTGTCTCTTTCAAAATCATTAAATGGATTTGAAAGGATGTCTATTTGGTGTAAGTTTAACCCCTTTTCAGACCATGTAGACTAATTATGAGAAAGGAACACTCTAATCAAAATTGGCTAGAAGAGTTCTTATGGGTATTGTTTAATAATTTTTCGGGCCTAGGGGACTAAATCTATGAAAAAGGACATTATTTGGAGTTAAGTTGTAATTGCATTCCATTATCTTGCTTGTAGTATTGAGCCTTTTTCTGGTTCCCTCTTTCTCATTATAAGCCTTTTACCTCAACAATTTGCATAACTAGCCAAGCAGAGAATTATTTATATCCTTTGCATCTTGACACCTTGTACCCTAAGAGGAAACATTCCCCCGAGTTTCCATGCCCCACATGCACTTCCTTGCATTGAGCATAGGTATGTTCCACTATTTGGAGTTGGTTCCTTACTCGTGACACTCGTTCCCTCTTGTATTATAATATTCATTTGCCTATGAAAAAACAAAAACATACAGGTGGGAAACAAATATTAACTCATATTGGCAACAGTCACGTCACCTTTGAACAAAGCACAAACTTTTGAGTCCATTATCATCCAAAGTTTGCGTTTAGTATGACCTTAGGAAACTGATCTCGTTACTTAGAGTTTACTTCTCTGACTAGTTATTCTTCCAGTTGCTATGGAGAGTTTGTTGATGCATCATGCATCATGAAGCTTTATCATCAAGTCTATGATGCCTGCATTATCCATATGTCTCATGATATTGTTCAAAGGATGTCTATAAGCTTATGTCATCCATTTCTCAGAAATCTTGACTTTGCTTGTCGGCCATACCCTCAGTGTATCTCATAATCACATGAAGTTGTAGTCCTACCGTGCACCTTGGTCTTACTTTCATTATGGGTAGGTAACCTTGAACCCAAAAATCAACATCTCCTCATTGGTTGTTGACTGGGGGGTTTCCCTTGTGTTCAATAGAAAGAAATCTATTCACACATTGGGATTTGTGCAATGTCTTGGATTTCATTATCCTTATTGGTGGATTCCTCGCCTTTTTCAGTCGTCTTCCTTGTTGGTTGTTATTCAGAGGGTATTTTCTATGCACTACTTGCATCTGGTGCATGTGAAAGATGCATAGGGTCATTGGTTCATGAACATCATCTTCATCCAAGTTCCTCCAATTCATAAAGCTATTTATTTGTACCTTGTGTTGATTGATGATAGATTCCTTAATTCTCTCCCTTCAACGGGTCTCGTTCCATCGACTTTAGCTCATCTATTCTTGAAACAAGGCCTAGAGTCCTATGAGTACCTAGAGGCTTGTAGTCATCAATGGCAGTTTATCCCTCCATCAGCAGTTGGGAATACGTGAATGTCCCCTGATTGATGGATTCTTCAAGTGTTCAACCTCAAAACCTTTATTCACACTTGTAAGAATGTACTAGGTGCCTGGATACCTACTTTCATTATCAGTAGCTTGTCTCACATTTGTTAATGGTATACCTCAATGATTGGTAATCAAACAAAGTCTCATTATGTTCGACATCAAATCCTCTATTCACATAATGTAGAATTTCACCTTTGGAGGATAGTGTATAAGACATTTATATTATAGTAGAAACATCCCTATTATGTTGTTGTATTTCATTGGACCAACACCTATATGACTTCAGTGATCATGGTAGATCAAATTGCACTCCACTGTATACATATATCTTTAGATTGTTTTTGAGATTGATTTCCACTGGTCCTTGTTTGTGACTATGACATCCTATGGCATGTGTCTACTTTGTATTTCCTATTCATGTCCATGAACATCTATTTGGTATATTTCCACATGGATATTTAGTGTAATTCAAATTGGAAACCATGTATACAAAATCATTATGGATTGTAATGTTCTCATGAGTAACTAGCACTTCCACCTGAATATCCATTACTTCACTTCTTGGAATTATAATGTATTTCGAACATCACAGATACTCCTCTAACCTCACACATTAGAGGGCATCTATTATAGCAATTTTTTCCTCACCCCATGCAACTTTCTTAGATGGCCTTTCCATTTCCCTATGCAAACTTGAAGTCCCCTTTGTTATCACCTATTATGTTCTGCTAAGTCTTATCTCTCATCTCTTATTTTCTCCATTTCAAAATTTTTTGTATAAGCTATAAGTCCTAATCATTAGTTTGATTAAGGGTTCAAAATATTATTAAGGGGGTCAAATTAGTATTATGTTGAGAGAAATGATGGATACTTAGTATTATAAAAGGGGATAGTATTAATTATGTACATGTTTGTAAGACTGTTCTATGACATCATTTAAAGTTTTAAATCCTTTCATCCAAGTTCATACATCATGTCATAGCTTTTGTCTCATCATTACTAAGTTACATATTGACTTTCAAGTCATTTTCATTCCAAATATGCCAAAGGACAAGTTTATGTAGAGAACTATAGGAACTTCCACCTATCCCTATTTCATCATCACACATATGTTTGGAGTGAAATTGAGAACGTGGATCATCCTACCTACTTGAATGAAAAATTCAAAGAAGTTATCAAGTACCCAATCGCCAGTCACAGCATGCAAAGATGGTCAAATTTGAATTTTCATCCATAGAGCCAGCAAATCCCCTATCCTTCTCAACACAACAAGAATATCCCTTTTCTATAGTGAAGAGTCCATCCTTGTGGTCGTGACAGTTAATATGGGTAAAGGTGGACATGTGAACAGAAAAGACCCCGAAGGGCCTAAGATTATGGAAGCATATGAAGACAACATACATATCTTTGATCGGGCTAGTTGGTATTTGTACTACAACAAAATAGATGGTTATCACTATGTTGCAACCTGGGTGTTTGTTGAATATTTTAATGGAAAGAGGGTCCGAATTGCAAACCTGGTTATGTAGGTTACATAAGAGTCCAGAGAAACATCTTGTAACCTCCCTTCCGATGGTGAAAACTCGTTCAAAAAAAAATTAATTATAGGAGGGGATGTAAATCAGTTCTTGAAACCTGAACCTAAAGATCCCAATTGGGCCAAGGGTATTCCTAAGGATAGGATTTTTGATGAATGGATGTGTTGTCACTCCAAGAGTCACTCCCAGATTGAAAATGAGAGTAATATTGGTAACATATAAATGTAAATGGATTAAAATAGTTTGAATATGTGGATCAACAAGAGAAGAGTAAAAAGGAGGGCATCAGACTACTGCAAATACATTCCATTGGGCATGGAGTTACAACATCCTACATATCGAAGAAAATCAAGCTACCTACCAGAAAAAGGATTATGCAAAGATGGATAGAAGAATAGATGGTAAACAAAGAGAATAATATCCACATAACAAAGATCCTTTCTATAATATAGATTAAAGAGTTATTGAACAATAATCTATGATTAACAAGAAATTACCAAAAATCCTTTGCATCTCATGAATTCATTAACCAAAGAAACATTTGATCTTCAAAATCTATAGATATTACTCAAGAAAGATGATTAGAAAGAATAGAAATAAGATAAAAACAGTCTGGTATCACAAATTTCATGAATCTCTAATGGCAGAAATGCCTACAACACATGCCCTTGGGCTTACAAATGAGCAACTCAATTGCTCCTCTCTTAGATCATGAATCCAACCCCTCTCCAAGAGATCCCTCCTTCATTAAATAGAAAAAACATCAAAATATCCTTAGGAGGTCGAATCCCTTCTCTTTCATTGGATTCTAGGCCTTGGAGATAGGTGACAATAGTCAAAGAGATAAAAATCCAACAAACTGTTAATTTTCAAGAAATTGTTGGAAGTCTTTAATGAATTGTTTCCAACTCACTGCATGAGGTATTAATGGAGATAAAAATTATGTGCAGGTGTCCCTTGAAATCTAACTGATCCATGAGAAGTCATTCGAACCCTCCTTGAAAACTAGCAACTTCCCAACAATGTGAATATCCAATCAGCTATGCAAAACAAAGAATTTGCAACACATTTCACAGTGCACTGGTGTTTTAATTATTTCTCTCAAATTTCAAACTGGGTTAGGCTGAAAATTGGTCAGCAGGCCAACAGGGATATCATCTTCCTCCACAAAACATTTCATATTAACCCACTTCTCCGTTTTGGTTTTATGATCAAATTTGTAACAATAGTCGCTATAGGAAATTCTGTAGCGCATGTCTGTGTAGATCATTTCACAATGCCAGGTGCTATGAAATGTCCTGTAGCTATCTGATTTGTGTAGTTTGAGCCCAAAATACCCAAAAACTTTAGTCAATGGTGTATAAGAATGTATATGTCTCCAGATAGGGTGTAAGCATGATACTTTCCACAAAAATTCAAAAATCTAAGGATGAATTGACCCATAACAACTACATGTGATAACATGATGGAGGCCATGTTAATGCTTGAACGATACATCACATGTGAAGGAATGTGTTCTACTATGTTTTTGTTTCATCTCCAATTCCTTATTAATTTGTCAGGAATTCAAAGGATGAGTCTACCATATTACTTCTTAAGAGTTCTAAATAAGATGGCCATGAAAATTCAAGCAAACCCTACCCCTTCTCATGGAATTTATCATCAGGGATTAATTAATATACTTATTAAAGCCGAGCTGGGAAAGTTACAGAAGGCATGTGATGAATTCTTGATCCAGTCATGGTTTGAGAAATAATTACATCCTCCTGCCACACAGTTGCATGATAAATTTGTTGAGCCTAATCATGAAGCTTCACCCTGTGCCAGTCAACCAATCATTGCAAGGAAGGGTAAAAGAGAAGCATGTTTAAATATTTCAAATGATCCAGTGGAATCTACTCTAACCATACTACAAGAATATGAAGAGTCTTCCCATATCCTAGGTGGAGGTAAGCATCCACTTTCATATTCCCAAAAGACTTATTCTAAAAGGACCAAAAGGTTGGAAAAACCTAGGGTATTGAAGGAAGATCAAGAACCTAAAACAACAGAAGAATTTGTATATCCTATACAACCTAAAGATCATTCTCTAGATATCATTCCTCTTAGCTCAATATCCTTTGAAGATGATTCTTCTAGATATAAAATTTTGATAAGAAAAAGGAGCAGTAGGCCTCGAAATAAATTCAGGTTGAAGTCCAAAGAAATGTATAACCCTGCCATTAAATATAAGATTATCATTATTGATGAAGAATATGCAAAACCAAAAGAGGAGCCATCAACAAGAAATACAATTCCTTTAACTGAGCCTAAGCGGAATAAGTATAAGAAGGGAGGTCTGACAATAAACAAAAGGAATCCTACAGGAAAAGATAGAGCTTCTGCAAGAAAATAGAGTAAAAACAATAAGAGAGGCCCAAAACTTATAATCAAATATGAAGGGGATAAGCTCAAGAGATTACAAACTCTTTCTCAAACCAAGAAGACAAGAAGGAACAATTTGGATTTGTTGGTTGAAGCAACTACATCATTTTTTCAAGGAGAATTTGTAGTTTGAGAATTTCACCTTCAATGAAAATCCTAAATTTTGACTGAAAGATGATTGATAATGGAAGAACCCTTTTGTTTCTTTGTATTTAATATACCATTCCTCTTTTTTTTTATGATTGGTTGTAAATTAAACAAGGAAAGGTGTTACAAATTTTCAAAACTATTTTTTTGTATGGAGCTACAGGAAGCTCCCGTGGTCTCATACATAGGAAAATATTGGCACTACAAGAACACCTGTAGCAGCTGATTTTGCAGAAAATATGACATAGATTCATATTTTCATAATGGATAAAGTTTGTAAACAAGGTAAGTACTTTATGGATCATTAGCTGGATTAAAATACCCTTTTTGTGGATCTACAGTCTATCTTGGAATATGATGATTCTGAAGATCATTTATCATTTTTGAGTTGTCAAAGTCTTGATTCGAGTGGATCATTTAATATCATCAAGATCTTGGAAGGATAAAGAAAAAGATGCAGTGTAATCATCCAGGTGGAAAGCAAGTCAACCAAAGAGCTTTTTATATGCAAGGTTTTTGCCTTAATGATAGGATCTTTTTGTAAATTGTTTAGTGTTTCATATATCAGTGCATAAAGGCATAAATTCACCCTGAGCACTTGCAGGGATTAGTTTTGATGTGTCCCTGACTATCAGGTTGACCATAAATGCATGTAAGCAATGTAAAACACTATATATTGGATGAAGTAGAAAAAGAATAGGGGAGAGATCCCTATTTTGGATTTCATTGTAAAAATTTCAAGAGCTAATTTGTGCATATATTTTCTTATGTAAAGATATCAGCTGCTTATGAAGACAATGGTTAGTGTGTTTTTCTATTCTCTTTTTATCATCTCTTTTACTTCATATTGAACATATTTTTTTTTTCTATGATACATGACTGCAAATCTGTGTTGAGAAGTTTTCTTTTAAGGATATATTGCAATCTTTGCCACATAAATGTTTAATCCCTTTGATTCTTATTTGGAAATGGTTTCTGAGTAATTATTCATTCTTCTATTGAGTAAAGGAATTAAAGAACATGTGTCTCTTTGGTGAATTTATTAGTTTTTTTGCCACAATTCTTCCATACCATATCATTTATCTTATTTCACTGATAAAAGTTTTTATTTACCTGGTTTTTTCCACATAGGAAAGTGGTTTAAATAGATCAAATCATAAGCCTCATTGAAACCAAATGTATGATATTTCCACCTTCACAAACTTATTGATCATTTTGAAATAAGATGTGATAGGCTTGACTCAATAGCAGTCTTGAGTTGACTTCTAGTGCTAACATCTTTTGGTGTTGCTGCCAGGGAGAGAAATAATGAGATTTTCCCTGGGTAGAATGATAGAACTTTATAGCTCTAGTTGTATATGGTGAAACTATAACTAGACACAAGTTGACTGTAATATCTTTTCACCTGGTGACTCCACATAATACACTCTGGCTCCAAAGAGAAAGGGGATTATATCCCATCCAAAATTTCTATATGTGCATGTTCTTTCAGACCCTACGAAGATCCTAAAATATTCTAAAGCTCTTAAAAAATTAGGATCTGAGAAACTATTTCTTTTACCTCCATTTGAAGAATCCACCTCGAGGAAAGAGGAATTTGTTGAACCAAAATCATTTTACACACCCTATCCTGAGAGTAGATATAAATCTAGTGAAAATTTTGAATTCCTTGAAGAAACATAGTACATTCCCTTCGAAAATATCCCAATCCTTGAAGAAATTCAAGAAGAGAAACCCAATATTAACTTCCAATTTAATATCATTGCTGCTGAAAAAGTTGTTGAAGAAACTCTCCAGTATTCTCCAAAGATTCAATTGGTGAACATCCCTAATCCTTCATCACCACAATCACCACACATAAATCAACCTTTAGGTGGTCAAACAATGGTTGGTGCATCACCTCCCAATCCCATGGATTCTATCAGGGCTGCGAAATATGAACCTTTAGTATTGCCAAATAATATTCATCCTCTCCCAGGAAATGATTACATGAAGTACCTTCCAAGATTTGACAATGAAGGGGAAACAATTGCAGAGGAGAATTTAACTACTTTTTATTCCTTTGTTGACAATTTTCAAGTGGCTTATGACGATGTATGGATGAGGTTTTTTGTTCAAAGTTTAGATGGAGAAGTGAGGAAGTGGTTCAAGAACCTACTAGCTAACTCTATTACTACCATCATGGACCTTGATGCTACCTTCTTGAGAAAGTGGGGAGACAAGAAAGATGATTTATATTACATGACAAAATTCAACAATATCTGAAGAAATAATGTTGAGTCTATCTCTGAATTCTCTTAGATATTTAATCAGATGTACCAGAAGATACCAAATGATATCAGGCCAGCTGAAAGGTTAGCAAAGGTCACGTATGCTAATGTCTTTGATGCTTATTTTTGTTTTCTATTAAGGGAAATAAGATCAACCACTCTAGATTATATGCAAGATTCAACTCTTGAAGTTGAATCCAACATTCTAGCATCAGGACATCTCAAGAAGAGATCAGATCAGGGAAATCAGAAAGAAGAATATAAGTCTTCTTTATCAAATACCAAAAATCAGAGCATTTCCTTGAAGGAGATGGCAAAAAAAACGGAGAAAATTTCATCTGAGTTGTCTAAACTCAGATTGGAAAAATAGAAATGGAATACACCTCAGGAAGGAAATATAAATATAAATAAATATAAAAGACCTTATAACCCTTAGATCATGCAGAGGGACAAGAATAATAATGATGATCAGAAAATCCAAACACCTCTGCAGAATAATTATATTAAGGAAAATCAGGAAGTTGAAGAGGTACATGAAGATTTGGATATTCATTTGTTCGGAGATGCGATTGCTCTTAGTTAGTACAACACATAATGAATATGAAGATTTAATGAATGCATAGGTTGAGGAAGGTCTAGATAATATGATTTGTAACACATACCAGCAAGGGTACAATCTTAGATCCAAATCAGTGCCTGCTAAATCTGTTCCTTAAAAATAAAAATCTACTCCTGCTAAACCTTCTCCACAAAAATATATGTTGGAAGATTGGTTGTTGTCATTTATGCCAACCTTAGTCATGGGTTTTGGACCACAAGATTGATGAAGATATTTGAACATGAAGGACAATCCACATGCAGATACAACACCCATGGATGGATAGTATACATCATGTTGTTTCCAGTGCTATGTGGCACGTCACGTGGATCCTCATGGTTGAGGAGAAATGAATTTTTGAAGATGACAAAGTGAATTGAAGAAGGAAGTACATGTAGGTCGTGAAGATAATTAAAGAACATAATTACAAAATAAGAAAGTTTCAGGTCGGCCCTAATGTTAAAAGAAAATGACATAAATGGTATAAATAAATATCATTATACATTCATTTAATACAAAAGTCAAATTTTAGAGGAAAATCAAAAGTTAAGAAGGCCGGATTTTAAGGGAGATTGAAGTATTTTGGTTATGTGTTCTAAGGTATGTTATTTTCAGGTCATCTTACCATTTTTGCTATAACGTTTTTTTCTAGAACGATTCAGATGGTGAAATTTCTATGGTATTGAGAAGACATATGAAGGTACCTATGGTAAAATTTTCATCTCTTGATTCAGTATAATTATGGAGATACACTCTCTGGAAGATAGGGTTTTTGACAAGTCCTAAAGCTAGTCAATAAATAGGTGTTCCGGGTAAAATAGTAATAACTTCTTCATAGAGAATCCAAATGAAGTGGGACAAATTGCATTGGAAACAATATAGTTTGTAGTTTCTAGTGTGCGATTTTTAGAATCTGATGTTAAATATTGAGCGTGGGGAATTCTGTACAAGTTCGGTCTCCTGAATAAACTAGAATTGAACAAAGTCTACCATTCTCTCTATAACTTCTTTTGGGGAGGATTCAAAGAGTGAAACTTGGAGAAGATTCAAATAATACATTGAGTAATATTATCTACAGGATCAGAGCATTCCAAGAATTTAAGAATTGCAGAAATTGAAGAAGTCTCAGGAAGCATTATCAGGTTCTATGTGATGGTTGGTTGATGGTGATTGTGAAGCCCTAAATAGTGGCTCATTACCCCTTAATTGGGGCATATTATATTATTAATGTTATTTTATTTATGTCGTATTTATGCCATTAGTTGTAATTATACCTCCTAGTCTCCTATATATACCAAGGAGACATTTTCATTTTGAATCATCTTGTAATTGTACATTTATGTGGGCATAAGGAGGTTTCCCCCTCAAAGAGGCTTATTATCTAAATTTATCTCTTTTTCAAGGTGTTGAGTACTTATTCTAAGTTTTTTCTATGCTATATTGATATTTGGTTCTTAACATATGGTATCAGAGCTCAAGGTCTTGGGGTTTCACTGCTACATCTAAGACACCTTGGCAGTTTCGCTATAACGTTTTTTCTATAATGTTTCAAAAGGAACGACTCGGAGGGTATTTAGTAGAAAAATCAAGGTATGTTGGTTTAAAATTTCATCTCCTGAGGTATTATACTTTCAAGGATACAACCTGTGAAATATAGGGTTCTGGAATCATCCTGACCTGAGTCATTGCAAAATTTTCGCTATAAAATGTTTTTTGTAATGTTTCAGACCCTGAACTCCAGTGGATATTCACAAAAATTAGTAAGGTATCTATGGTAAAAATTTCATATTCTGGGTCATCTTACATTTGTATATACACCCTGTGGAAGATAGGGTATCTAACTAGTCCTATTGACAAGTCTCAAGAAGGTGTTATAGGTAAAACAAACATAAATTTTTACTAGAGTATCCAAATTTAGTGGCACTGGTTTCATTGGATAGTGGATAGTCTTTAGTATTTCTGGTATGATTTTCGGAGTTTTATATCAGTCATTTTGTGTGGGGCACGCTATGTAAGTGAGACCTCCTGAAAAGGCTAAAAATCAACAAGTTGTGGGGAAGCTACCATAAATTCCACTTGGCACATCCAATTTTGATCAGACTTGTGGAATTGCAGAGAAGAAATATCATAGAACTACAAAAAATGAAGTTTTATACCCAGAAGGGCCGAAACTTTGGAGATACAGTAGAAGAAAGATTGTCTAGCAGAACAACCATAAAATCAAGGTTCAAAAGTGATACTTGGCGAACATGCCACCCAAAAAGGGAAATTCTACACCAAATAAGCCTCCAAACAATCCTACTTGTACTCTTGATGAAGGTGAAGAAATGTGTAGGGAAATAAATTATTTAGAAAAGAAGATAGTAACCAAATATGAACTACAAGAGATGGAAGCTAAGTTGGAGGCAAAGATGGATGGTTTCATGGAAGGATTGAAAAATTTTGTAATAGAGAGGACATTGTTGGGCCCCAACAACTCCCCTTATATTTTTACAAAATTTAAAGGGCTCCTATTAGAATCTTGATAATTATAATGAGCTACATAATCAACCTTTTCAAATAGTTCCATTCCTTGGCTTGCTTTGAGAAAAACTTAATACATTCACTTTAGTATGAGTCATTTATTACAAAAGTATATGTCAAAAGTTAAAAACGAGCATAAAAATCGCAATTTAAACAATTTTTTTTTATCAAATGTTTACTTTTGTTTAAATAACGATTATGTGTTTATTCTCTTGCTCATTAGCAAGTTTGACTATTTTGAATAATGTGTTCAATACTTCATCAAATAATATCTTGGTTGGTTTCTCATTTTCATGAAATCATTTGGTGATGTTAATTAATTAAATTCTTTTTTTTTATTTTGCACCTCATTTCAAAATAATAATAATCACAGAATTATCTATCACTTGTTTGATTTTGTAAAAAACTAAAATTGATATTTTTTCTCCATTAACTTGAAGCTTCTAGATCATATTTGAAAACAAATTATAAATAATGTTTGTTTATAAGTTATAGTTAGTTTAAATTCATTTTTTATTTTTCTAGATTTTGTTTTATTCACAATTTTTAGGTTATTAATTTAGGTTTCTTTTTGTTTCACATGTTTCTATTATCAAATATTTGATACGNATCTGATCATGGCTTGATTTTATTATCCAAATACATTCAAGATGATTGATCCAAAAATAATTTTGGATTTCTACAAATAATTTTATGAGCAACAACAGATAAAATTTGGAAAGGCGTCAAGATCAGACACACGATTTTACAGGACTGATTTCAGCCAAACCGTGAGGAATTTGGAGAAACAGTTGAAAACCCAGAACCAAAATGGACCCATTTACCTTCGGCATAGAGATTTTCCCAAAAAAATGCACGATTTGAGAGATATTTGGGTCTCTTTTAGAGGCAAATTTCAGGTGGCAGAAATTAATAGTGATGCCCAGACTGTTCATTTTATAAATATATGAGAAAGATCAGAGCCATAGAGGATCCAAGAATTGGAGAGGAGGATTTTATTCCTTTCTCTTTTGTATATTATTTATTTTGTAAACTTTTTTATTTATTTTCAAATGGAGTAATGGATGGCTGGAAGCTTTGGGAGAATGAACGAGTATTTTTAAAGAAGAATATGGAATTCCAGGTTGCTTATTGGCTTTTGTCTTGTAAGTAAAATGGTTTTATTTTCATATAATATCTTCATATTCTTTCAATAATTGATTATGCATTGATTTAAATAGCTTTAGTCTTTTTTATCAATACATGGTTAATTATTATTATTTATATATTAATTTTTCCAATCTTTAAGAGTTTATTATCCAAAACATTTCTTCCAGGACTACAATATGGGCATGTGATTTTGAGAAAGAATATGGGAAAGTAATTCATCTTTGGATTTAGACCTATGTGATACTTATTCCATTTTATTCTTTCATTATTGTTATATTATGAAAATGTTATAATGATTGATTTTAGCTTTAGCTTATCAATCATATGGTGTTTTCATACTGTTAAATGTTATATGCTGCCCATAATTTCTTATTCCATTTTTTTATGTGTGATCAATCAATCATTTGATTATTATGGAATTTATTTCTAATGTTAAATGATGGATAATATCAATACCCAGAATTGAGTTTTCTTTCGTTCTTAAATATTGA
>JASDQU010102244.1:190583-205946 GCA_032191745.1 Picea mariana
AAAAACAAAAAGGTAATAGTCCTAATTGATTCTGGAAGTACTCATAATTTCATTCACTATAAATTAGCCAAAGATCTCAATTGCTTTGTATATCCAGCACTAGAGTTTCAAGTAATGATTGCAGATGGAGGAAATATCAATTGCTCAGGAAAATGCAATAAGATCAATATTACTATGGGGGAATATGTAATGAATAGTCCAATGATTTCTATACCCATGGGTGGTACTGATGTTGTACTAGGAATCCAATGGTTACAATCATTAGGAACAATGGCTTTTAATTTTCAAGAACTTTTCATGAAATTTTCATTGGAAGGAAAATAAATTGAGCTAAGAGGTATCACAAGGAAACCCGATAAGGTGATAAGATCTAATGGCATGAAAAAATTATTGAAAAAGGGGCATCAAGGTGTTATTGCACAACTATGCTCACTAGATTTTCAAACATCTAAACCATCTATTCCTCTAGATCTTCAAGGTATCATTGATAAGCATTCTAAAGTATTTGAAGATATTCCCAAAGGTCTTCCACCCACTTGAAATCATGATCATGATATCAACCTAATTCCTAGGAGTGTTCCTCCTAACATCAGGCCATACAGATACCCTAATGCCTAGAAGAGTGAAATTGAGCACATGGTTGAAGAAATGTTAGAGGCTAGCATTATTAGACCTAGCCAAAGTTCTTACTCTGCACCGATGGTAATGGTATTCAAGAAAGATGTCTCATGGCGTATGTGTCCAGATTATAGAGAGCTCAACAAGATCACTATTAAAGATAATTTTCCCATTCATGTCATTGATGAATTGTTAGGTGAACTACATGGAGAAATATATTTCACAAAGTTGCATCTTCGTTCAAGGTATCATCAGATTAGAATGAAGGAAGAAGATATCCCAAAAAAAACATTCTGAACTCATGAAGGCCATTATGAATTTTTGGTCATGCCTTTTGGCCTTACAAATGCACCTTCCACATTCCAAGGGTTGATGAATTCCATTTTCAATCCCTTCCTTTGAAAATTTGTGTTAGTATTTTTTGATGATATACTAATCTATAGCAAGTCTTGGGAGGATCAAGTGCAACATGTTGACAAGGTGCTACAACTACTAAAGGAGAAATAACTATATGCCAAACCATCCAAATGTTTCTTTGGAGTGAAGGAGGTAGAGTATTTGGGTCATATTGTATCTCATGAAGGTGTCAAGGTAGACCCTAAAAAGATTAAGGCCATGATGGACTAGTCGATTCCCAAAACATTAAAGAATATTAGAGGATTTTTGGGTTTGACAGGTTACTACCGCAAGTTTGTGCGACACTATGGAAGAATAGCAGCACCTTTAATGGCACTAACTAAGAAGGATGCATTTTCATGGACTCCAAAGGAAACTAAAGCTTTTGAACAACTTAAAGAGGTGATGTGCAAATCTCCTGTCTTGACCACTCCAGACTTCACAAAAACCTTTATTGTGGAATGTGATGCCTCAGGAAATGGAATTGGTGTTGTCCTAATGCAAGAAGGAAGGCCCCTGGCTTTTGAAAGTTGACCAATCAAGGGAAAGGACTTACACAAACCCATTTATGAGAAGGAAATGATGGCAATACTACATGCATTGAAGAAATGGTGTCCTTACCTAATAGGTAGGCACTTCAAGGTCAAAACAGATCATGATAGTCTTAAATACTTCTTGGAACAAAGACTATATTTAGAAGAACAACAAAAATGGATAACCAAGATATTGGGTTATGATTTTGAAATCGTCTATAAAAAAGGGAAGCAAAATGTTGTGTTAGATGCACTCTCAAGGAAGGATGAATATGTTGAGGCCTTTAACTATGCTATCTCGATCATCCAACCTGATTGGATAATAGAAGTAAGGGATGAATGGAAGAATGATGAAAAAGTGTGGAATCTCATTCAAAGGCTGCAACAGGATTCCAGTACATCAGATACATTTACATGGAAAAATGATTCACTATGGTACAAATATCGCGTATATTTATGTAAAAAATCCCAACTCAAACAAAAGGTACTATTGGAATTGCACACCTCTCCAGTAGGAGGGCACTCGGGATTTTTAAAAACCTACCATAGGGTTAAGAAGGAATTTTTTTGGGATGGCCTTAAAAATGATGTTCAAAGGTTTGTGGTAGAATGTTTGGTTTGCCAACAAAATAAGATGGAAACAATTAAGACCCCGGGTCTTTTACAACCATTAGCCATCCCAAGTCAATGTTGGGAGGNTGCAACAGGATTCCAGTACATCAGATACATTTACATGGAAAAATGATTCACTATGGTACAAATATCGCGTATATTTATGTAAAAAATCCCAACTCAAACAAAAGGTACTATTGGAATTGCACACCTCTCCAGTAGGAGGGCACTCAGGATTTTTAAAAACCTACCATAGGGTTAAGAAGGAATTTTTTTGGGATGGCCTTAAAAATGATGTTCAAAGGTTTGTGGTAGAATGTTTGGTTTGCCAACAAAATAAGATGGAAACAATTAAGACCCCGGGTCTTTTACAACCATTAGCCATCCCAAGTCAATGTTGGGAGGAGGTTTCCATGGATTGTCTCAGAGGGTTACCGAAGTTTGAAGGAAAGAGTGTCATCATGGTGATTGTTGATATACTAACCAAGTACGCACACTTTTGTGCACTCTCGCATCCCTTTAAAGCTAGTACAGTTTCCATCGCATTCATGGAGACAGTTCAAAATCTACATGGCAGGGCAAAGATTATTGGAAGTGAGAGAGATCCCATCTTCACTGGACATTTTTGGACATAATTATTTTCTTGTTTGGGTACTCAATTGGCTCATCGCTCATCCTATAATCCTCAATCTGATGGACAAACCGAGATAGTGAACAAATGTCTGGAAGGCTACCTTCATTGATTTGTCTCTGATAAAGAAACAAAATGGTTCAAATGGTTACACTTGGCAGAATGGTGGTATAACACTTCCTTTCATACTGCAACAAAAATGACACCATTTATGGCACTCTATGGATACCACCCTCCTTCCATCACTTCTTCTCTAAAATAAAAATCTAAGGTTTAAGCAGTGGAATATCACATCAAGCATCAACAACAAGTTCTCCAAATATTAAAGGACAACTTGACCATGGCACATGATCGTATGAAACAACAAGAAGATCAACACCATAGTGAAAGAAGTTTTGAAGTAGGGGATTGGGTGTTTTTAAGACTACAACCATACAAGTAGATGTCCCTCAAACAAGCCAATAAGGATAATAAATTATCACCAAAGTACTATGGCCCTTATAAGGTGTTGCAAAATATTGGTACTATGGAATACAAATTAGAGTTGCCTGCATCTTCACGAGTACACACAGTTTTCCATGTTTCATGCTTAAAGAAGGTTATAGGTGACAAGATCCCAGTTCAAACTATATTGCCAGAACTTGATGAGGAAGGAAAAATAATATTGGATCCTGAAGCCATCACTGACACAAGAATTCACCAGCTGAGGAATAGATCCATTTCAAAGTATCTCATTAAATGGAGGAAACTACCGGCAGAAGATTCCACTTGGAAAGATGAGTCTTTTATACAGAAGCATCCAGAGTTACTCAAGAGTTGCGGAAAACACTTGTCTCAAGGGGAGGGGCATGTTAAGCCCTAAATAGTGGATCATGACACCTTAATTGGGGAATATTATATTAGCAATGTTATTTTATTTATGTCGGTTTTAGGCCATTAGTTGTAATTATACCTCCTAGTCTCCTATATATACCAAGGAGACATTTTCATTTTGAATCATCTTGTAATTGTAAATTTATGTGGGCATAAGGAGGTTGCCCCCTAGAAGAGGCTTATTATCTGAATTTATCTCGTTTTCAAGGTGTTGAGTACTTATTCTGAGGTTTTTCTATGCTATATTGATATTTGGTTCTTAACAGTGATGATTTAATGTAAATTTTTATTATCTCTCATATATTCTTGGGTGGAAGGAAGGGGAAAGGATGGAGATTTAAATCCTCTCTTGATATTGGAGGATTGTATCTTCCTCTTGGAGGTTTATCCATTCCTTTACATTTGGAAGTTGTAGCTACCTTTGGAAGTCATTACTTCCCTTGAACAATAACTATTGATTGTTTCTCATATATTGTGCATGGTGTATTGTGGTGTATTGGTGTAAATCTTATACTATTGTTCATTGCTCATTGGATATATTTGAATGGTTTAAGTATAAGTTGAAAAAGGTTTTAAGTTCTACTTGATATTGATTCACCCCCCTCTCAATATCAACAATTGGTATCAGAGCAGGTTTCCTTCAGAACAATTTAACCACTGGAAGGAAGATCCTGAGTAGAGATGGATGACCATGAGCACATTTCATATGGGATTCAAAAATTTGATGGAAGAAATTATGCATACTGGAGTGATAGAGTGAAAACTTACCTAACGGCTTTGGGAGTAGACATTTGGTACTCAGTTGTAAATGGCTATGTAATCCCAAATAATGCTCCAACTGATCCAAATGAGAAGAAGCTTATGAGTTGTAATTCAAAAGACAGACATGTTATTCTATCATCATTGGCAACAAACATTTCTAGCAAATTGATGGGTTATAGCACTGCTAAAAAGGTATGGGACAAAATCAAGAGTATCTACGAAGGTGATCCAAAATTTAAGCAGGTCAAGCTTCAACGACATAGAGAATAATTTGAAAATTTGAAGATGAATGAAAAGAAAGATATTGCAACCTCTCTTCTTAGAATTGATGAAGTTGTTAATGCTATCAGAGGATTAGGTGAAGAGCTCGATGAATCGTTGGTTGTAAAAAAAGTGTTGAGATCACTTCTCTTGAAGTATGATGCTAAGGTCTCTACCATTGAAGAAACTAGGGACTTGACCAAAATGACAATGGATGAATTGCATGGGTCTCTTATAGCATATGAAATGAGAACAGGTACAGAAAGTGACCAACCAAATAATGAAGAAGCCTTTAAAGCCATAAAGAAGACAAAAGACAATGATAGCAACCTTGATGAAGAAATAACAAATTTTGTAAGAAGGTTTCAGAAGGGAAGTGGAAGATACAAAGGTAAGACTCCTCTCAAATTCTTTAACTGTGGTAGAATAGGACATATTGTTGAAAACTGCTACTATAAAAATAGAAGTCTCAACAATAAAAATATCTTCTACTACAAGGATGATGACATCTCCTCGGATGAGAGTGATGAAGAAGATAATGATGGAGGAGAAGTCCTCTTCATAACCCAAGAAACCCAGGATTATGATCACAAGAATTCTAAATAAGAATAAATCATTTGTGAGGAATATTCAGATGAAGAAACCAACCTTCATTCCTTTTTGGGATACAAAGACAATGCAGAGAGTGAACAAGAAGATGAGAATCTTGAAAACTTGAAGCATGTTGAAATTGAAAATAGCAAGCTTAGAAACACTAACATAACACTAAAAGGTTAATTGAGTAGTTGTGAAAAAGAGAATTAGAAGCTTGAAAATACCATTAATAGGTTGAAGGAACAATAAGAAGATTATGAGAAATTGAAAGAAGAAATGGATCATACAAAAGGGGAGCTACTATTGACAACATAAAATTTGAAGAAGTTCGAAAAAAGCACTAAAACATTAGATGAGATCCTTAGTAGTCAAAGATCTCCAAATGACAAGATAGGACTAGGATAAAATGATAGTTTGAAGACAACAAAACAAGTGAAGGAATATGAAAATGATGAAACCAACACTCCAGAACAAGTTGAACAACACAATAGAAGACTACAATTCAGAAGGAATGAGACATCAAGAACATCCTCTCCCATCAGGTATGAAAGAAATCATTATGAAGGAAACTATAGAAGAATAGATCGTGAACCCATATGGACCACACCACAAAAAAGATCACTTACTCCTAGGTATCAAAATTTCTTTCTTGGACATTGTTATACTTGTGGAAATTTTGGACACAAGAAAATCAATTGTAGAATCAATGAAAGGAATAACTATGTAAGCTACATGAATGGTGAAAATAACAGATATGGAAATGTTTGTAGACATATCAACAAAAATTATAATCCATTTGACCCATTATTGGATCAAAATATTGTATGTTACAAGTGCAATAATCTTGGTCATAAAGCACGAGATTGCAAAGAGATGAAGGAAGATAATCATATGCCAAATGTATGTATACCAACTACAACATGGAAAAGGAAAGAAATTCCACAAAATGAAAACTGTCAAATAACATTGGTCACTAAAGAATGCAAAGAAGAAGATGAATAGTTCATAGATAGTGGGTGCTCATCTCATATGGCCGGAGATCAAAGAAAATTTGTCATATTGAAGAAAAAGGGTGGAAATTTTGTTAGAATATAGAAGATGGTGTGCTCATTTTACCATTGATGATACCTTCGTCACCCAACCATAGGCCGAATCCTCCCTCCGCGCACCTTAAACTTGACTGAGAATTCCTCCGGAAGCAAACCCTAGGCTAGATATCCAAACAAAGAGTAGCCACCTTTCCCAAAGGATAGAGCATTACAAAAAGCTAATCAGATAGTCCAAACCCTAGCCCAGAGATATTCAACCCAATACTGAAACTAGCTACTACTGTAGCTACATCTGCAACCCTCCTCCAAACCTGTGCACAAGACTACAACTGTAGTGAGCACCAACTGGGAAAAATGCAATAGTAGTTATGCCAGTTTTGTTGGGGCCAACTTCTCCTTCTAGATAAGTGTTTTTTCAGTATATTAATATTATTTCTGGTCGACTTCTTCTCTTGGAGGCTAATAGCCTAATATAAATTATCTTCTTGAGCTGACAAGGCTTCTAGGGTTATTAGCCAACTTATTAGGGTTTCTCTTGCTTCCCGGAGTCTTCTATTCTCATTAGGTTCACACGTGGAGGTAAATACCTCCCACAGCTACCATAATATTAACACTCCCATCTAGCTAGAGAGGTATTTATAGGTAATGGACTTGAGCACAAAAAACATACCATTTACCTGGTAGCATCAATATAGTCATCTAGACTATTTCATGACTAGAACATGAGCATCACCATCACCATCAACTGCATCAATTCTCAAAACCATACTTCATCTGAGTAATTAGATATGATGTTGGATAAGTCACTCTCACCATAGAGTGATACAAGAGGAGTAAAATCTCTGAACTGTTTTTTCATCTGGAAAATCTCTGTTCATCATTCATCTGAATGATCATCATCTCCAATAATCTGCTGATAGTCTTCAAGGCAATTAGAACAAGGATAGAACACAACTATGTCTATTCATAGTAGTACATAACTACAATCCAGTGGTTAACTACCACATCAAGTAACACACAAGTACTTGATCAACAACGTAAGGTTGCAAACAATGGAACATATCCACCACAGTAGTCCTCATCTACTGTCATACGGTCTTCATAACAAACATCTGCATAGAAAAAATGTTATGATATATACTGAATTATTTGGGCCAATATTTCACTCACATCTGTGAGCTCTGAAAGAATATCTTCCTCACGAATAGTGGAGCATATCCACCACAGTAGTATATCTCTACTGTCTAGAGACAGGTAGTCTCCATAATAATCATCTAATGCCATGTTTCATAGAAAATACTGTTAAAGATAAATTGAATCCTCCGGGCAGATCTTTCACTCATGTTTGTGAGATCTGAAAGAATATCTACCCTCATCAACAATGGGCTAACTGCCCTATTCTTCATAAACAAGGAAGAAAGATTATTTTTGATTTCTGAGCCTGGACCATTTCTCACCCTAGGCCATTCTTCCTACACTAATTAAAGTGCACCCTAGACAGAATGTATAAACCCTAATAAATGTTTGGACTATTCCTCACCCTGAGCCATTCCTCCGACACTAAACAAAGTGTAACCTAGAGAGAATGAGTCTGCTCTAAGGAATGACTATCCCTGATTGTTGAGCCTGGACTATTCTCCACCCTGAGCCATTCCTCCGACACTAAACAAAGTGTAACCTGGAGAGAATGTATAAACCTCGAGGAATGTCTGTCCTACATCAACCTCCAAAATAGACCATTCATTGAAACTGCTCACAACTGTGAACTTCGAAAGAATGACTACTCGACGAGGCAGACCATTCTACTTGACCACTACTTAGAGTGACTGCCAAGAAGAATGACTTTCCTAGACCATTACCCATGTTAACCACAATGGGAAGTCATTGTCTATGATACATCAACAATCAGTCTGCCTCCCATGTTAACTACTATGGGAATCCACTGTCCATCAGAAATATCAATCCACTTTCCGAACAAGAAAGCATTTGTCCAATCTGGACTATTTTTCAATTACAAAAATAAATAATATTTTCAGTGTTCCCTCCTAACTAGAGAGTTATTTCAGTCACAAAAATAAATGTTTTTCGTACCTTCTTTGGAGAATCTTCCCTTCTAGCTAAGAGATTTATTTCCACGATCTCTAGCTTGAGTGAGCAAACTCTTTCATCTTGGATAGAAGCTTTACCAAAATGTCTTCTTATCTTCTCATCTGCAGAGATATGTATTAGAGAATCACTTTCTCCTTTCTGGAATTCATCATGGATAGTGTAATTCTTGTACTTTAGTCTAGAACATTGTGAAGGCTTCATGTAGATCTGGATGATAGAGCATATCATAGTTGGAGAACTTGGAACATATCCAAGTAGCACTTCTTTTGTCATCATGAGATTTGATTTACTGAGTAGTCATCTTGATGTTATAGGAAATCTTCACCACGCTTCTATTGTGCACTAGAGGTTCTCCACCAAGTTGTCTTCTTCTTATCTGCATACAGGAGTCTCTTTCTGGTATGCATCAAAGTCTTGAGATTTCTCTTCATACGCTCTTTATTCAATTTCTCTGGAGAACATTCTTTGCCTTCATTTGATATAGAGCTCCAACTCATGGATGTTGCAGATGATACAATGACTCATGTAGTGATATGTCTAGTGTACTAAAACAAGTAATCATCATAGTCTCCTCTATCTGAGAAAACCTCTGGTTCTAGATCTCAAAATGCTTTCATTCATAAGTCTTCCATACACTGATCTTCATCACAACTTTCAGTTCTTCTTGCTTGATTTCTTTCATATCAGGCTTGGTAATCTTGTTATTATTGATGTAATGATTGGTTGTTCTGGCCTTTCTTTCTTTCTTGGAATCTTCATGTTCTTCTTCATGTTTTTCATTATCTCTTGGGTTCATGGAGATTCCATGTTCTAGAGATTTCACTTCCTCCTTTCATCATCGGTTCACGGATCTGGATGGAAAACCAGGAATACTTTAAGGCCTTTCTTCGAAGAGGTCTTCTTCTATGGTTGAGTTGAACACGTACTGTCTTTCATGGATACTACCATGGATATATACATTTCATCATCTTCAATGGATCATAGGATTAGCTCCCTCCTAATCCTTGCTTCATGTAAGAGTGCATATAATTGGCTCCCTTCATCTGATAGAGTCCATACTTCAATCTGCATCCTTATTGTCTTCTGCAATATATAATTGGCTCTCTCTGTCTAATAGAGTCCACGCTTCCGTCTTAGTTGTCGTCATAAGTCTTTCTCTAATTCTTCTTGATGTCTAATTTCTAAGTCTCTTCATGATTGATTTGGCTTATCTTGTAGTAGCTTCCACATGATTTGTATTTTATTCTTTCATGTGTATTATCTAATGATATTCATTCTTATCTTGTTGTTCTTCCATGGATATAGTTCTTCTTGGAACACATTATTTTCCAAGAGATAGATATACAAGATATGTACAAAGACGATGCAAGCAAGATGTGTACAGAAAATAAGAATAGTGTTGTTTACCTTTTAGTAGAATAAGCCTCTTCCATCCTGCTTAGTCTTGTTTGTAGGTTCCTTTTCTTCGGCAACTAATGCTTCATGCTTCTCTTTCCTTTTCTTTAGCTCAGGACACTGGTTCCTGTAGTGACCGTACTTTTGACAGTTGAAGCACTGTATTTCTGAAATATCCTTTCTTTGTTTTATCTTCCTTCTTGAATTGAACTTTCTTTTATCTCTGAAGTTCTTGAATCTTGATGTGAAGGCTTGATCATCATACTTCTTTTAAGGTTTATCTTTTCCATTGATCCATGATTCTTCTTGAGCACAGCAAGTCCAAAGTTCTTCAAATGTCGGGTATTCCTTCCTTGTGTTCATACTTGCGGCAAATGCATCCCATGTCTTGGGAAGACCATTGAGTACTATGTTCACCAATTCCTTTTCTGAAGTGATCTCTTCAATAGCTTGTAGTTGATATCTTATATGGGATATCCTTAGAAAGTATGATTTTATACTGTCATCATCATTCATCTTCATGTCACGGAGCTCATTCTTCAGACTCATAAATTGTCCAATGTTTCTGACTGAGAAGATATTTGTTAGGGCATCGTACATCTTCTTCGATGAGTCAAGCTAGGAGATGTAGGGTATCAAGTGGTCTTTTATAGAATCCACTATGATACTCATGGCATTGATGTCAACATCTTTGAACTTCTCCATAGCTGCAACGTTCTGCGGTTCCTTCTCTTCTTCTTCTTTAAACTCTGGCTTCATGATCTTTCCTTTCACAATATCCAACACTTTATTTTTAGCAAGGATGAGGTCAATCCTTGTCTTCCATGCTCTGAAGTTAGAGGCTCCATCTAGCTTGTTCTCAGACTTCATAGAGTTCGTCATGGCTTGCTTGACATGGTCAAACCCTATATTTGACCAGAAATCCAAACTTCACGTCTTGGCCTATTGAGAGTACCAGGAGATGCACTGGGCTAGGGTGCACTGATCTATCCAGAGATTAGGTCAATATTTTCACTTAAGGTGCCTCAACATGAGGTTTAGGGTTTCTGCAACTGCTTCTGCTAGTAACCCTATCTACAGTGCTTTTGAAAACTGCTCCTTCTAGTAACCCTAGCAGCAGTTCCTCAACGTGCTCAATGTCTAGCGGTTATGTTTCCTTCTAGAATTTTAGGCTAATTGAAGGGGTGTGGGCCCATAACCTGTTAGAATATAGAATATNTATTGAGAGTACCAGGAGATGCACTGGGCTAGGGTGCACTGATCTATCCAGAGATTAGGTCAATATTTTCACTTAAGGTGCCTCAACATGAGGTTTAGGGTTTCTGCAACTGCTTCTGCTAGTAACCCTAGCTACAGTGCTTTTGAAAACTGCTCCTTCTAGTAACCCTAGCAGCAGTTCCTCAACGTGCTCAATGTCTAGCGGTTATGTTTCCTTCTAGAATTTTAGGCTAATTGAAGGGGTGTGGGCCCATAACCTGTTAGAATATAGAATATGGTGTGCTCATTTTACCATTGACGATACCCTCATCACCCAACCATAGGCCGAAGCCTCCCTCCAAGCACCTTAACCTTGACTAAGAGTTCCTTTGGAAGCAAACCCTAGGCTAGATAGCCAAACAAAGAGTAGCACACCTTTCCCCAAAGGATAGCGCATCACAAAAAGCTGATCAAATAGTCCAAACCCTAGCCAAGAGATATTCAACTCAATACTGAAACTAGCTACTGCTGCAGCTGCACCTGCAACCCTCCTCCAAACCTACGCACAAGACTGCAACTACAGTGTGCACCAACTAGGAAAACTACAATTCTGGGATGCTGCAAATGAGAACTGGCGCCATGTATTTAGAGTAGTTCTTCCAGTTTTGTTGGGGCCAACTTCTCCTTCTAGATAAGTGTCTGTTCAGTATATTATTATTATTTTTGGTCGACTTCTTCTCTTAGAGGTTAATAGCCTAATATAAATTATCTTATTGTGTCGACAAGGCTTCTAGGGTTATTAACCAACTTATTAGGGTTTCTCTTACTTCCCAAAGTCTTCTATTCTCATCAGGTTCACACGTGGAGGTAAATACCTCCCACAGCTACCATAATATTAACAAATGTTACATTTTGAGATGACTCATCTACTAAAATACCTGGAAAAGGAATTGTAAATCTTGGAAGTGAAACTGTAAAAGAAGGAAAAGTCCTATTGGTTGGAGATCTGAAGCATAATCTCCTCAGTGTCAGCAAAATATGTGATCAAGGATACACTCTTACGTTTGACTCTCGAAAATGTAAAATCAGAGAAAATAACTTAGGAAGATTGTTTGCAACTGCAACAAGAAGACCGAAAAACATACAAATCCTAGACATGAAGAAGAGAGAGAATATACAAGCCACAAAAAAGGATTCCAAGGAAGAAAAAGTCCCAAAGACCAAAAATAAGGATGAAGTATTATTGAGTGCCACATGTTCAGGGGGAGCAGCCCCAAAGAAAAGAGTTACCTTTTGCCTACCCTTTTCCACTGATGTCAAAGGGGGAGAGAAATTGGGCTCATGATGATAGGGGGATCATGAGTTTTTCCATCAATGACAAAGGGGGAGATTGTTGGAAGATTGGTTGTTTTCATTGATGTCAACCCTAGTCATGGGTTTTGGACTGCAAGATTGATGAAGGTATTTGGACATGAAGGACAATGCACATGTAGATACAACACCCATGGATGGATAGTATAAATCATGTTGTTTCTGGTGGTATGTGGCACGTCACATGGATCCTCATGGTTGAGGGGAAATGAATTTTTGAAGATGACAAAGTGAATTGAAGAAGGAAGTACATGTAGGCCTTGAAGATAATTAAAGAACAAAATTACAAAATAAGAAAGTGTGAGGTTGGCCCTAATGTTAAAATAAAGTGACATAAATGGTATAAATAAATATCATTATACATTCAATTAATACACAAGTCGAATTTCAGAGGAAAATCAGAAGTAAAGAAGGTCAGATTTCAAGGGAGGATGAAGTCTTTTGGTGATGTGTTCTAAGGTATGTTATTTTCAGGTCATCTTACCATTTTCACTATACATTTTTTTCTAGAACAATTCAGATGGTGACATTACTATGGTATTGAGAATACATATCAAGGTATCTGTGGTAAACGTTTCATCTCTTGATTTGTTATAATTATGGAGATACACTCTGTGGAATATAGGTTTTTTGACCAGTCATGAAGCTAGTCAATAAACAGGTGTTCCAGGTAAAACAATCATAACTTCTTCATAGAGAATCCAAATTAAGTGGGACAAATTGAATTGGAAAGAGTACGGACTTTGGTTTCTTGTGTACAATTTTTATAATTTGATGTTAAATATTGAGTGTGGGGCATTCTATACAAGTTTGGTCTCATGAATAAACCAAAATTGAACAAAGTCTACCATTCTCTCTATAACGTCTTTTTGGGGAGGATTCAAGGAGTGAAAGTTGGAGAAGTTTGAGAGAATACATTGATTAATATTATATAAAGGATCAGAGTATTCCAAGAATTTAAGAATTGCAGAAATTGATGAAGTCTCAGGAAGCATTATTAGGTTCTATGTGATGGTTGGTTGATGGTGATGATTTAATGTAAAGTTTTACTATCTCTCATATATTCTTGGGTGGAAGGAAGGGGAAAGGATGGAGAGTTAAATCCTCTCTTGATATTGGAGGATTGTATCTTCCTCTTGGAGGTTTATCCCTCCCTTTACATTTGGAAGTTGTAGCTACCTTTGGAATTCATTACTTCCCTTGAACAATAACTATTGATTATTTCTCATATATTGTGCATGGTGTATTGTGGTGTATTGGTGTAACTCTTCTACTATTGTTCATTGATCATTGGATATAGTTGAATGGTTTAAGTATAAGTTGAAAAAGTTTTTAAATTCTACTTGACACTGATTCACCCCCCTCTCAATATCAACAATATAAACTTGTTGCCACAATAGTACAGACAGGCAGCAAAAATACTAAAAGAAAGCAAGCTCATCCAGCTATGAAAGTATCATCCCCAAAACTAGACAAGTTCTCATCTCATTTCAGTCTAGAAGATGAGATAAGTAAGATCAAAATTCCTATTCCTTTGATTGAATTGGTTAAAACTAATTCTTATAGGAGTCATATTTTGAAATGGTTACAACCTTCTTCTGTCATAGATCATGTTTCTGATGTGATTAATATCCAAGATGAAAAAACAGTATTTTCTTAGGACCAATTGTAGAAGAGAGAGATGACTCCACTACCCCTTTTTATGTCTTATTAAATATTCATGAAAAAATTCTTCATAACTTCCTGTTAGATTTTGGAGCCTCACATAATCTTATGCCAAAGGTTTTCATGGAAGAATTGGGGTTAGAAATCACTAAATCATACCATGATCTCTTTTCTTTTGATTCCAAAAAAGTCAAATGCTTGGGGGTTATCAAAGACCTTGTTGTTTCATTATCTAAAATCCCAGCCAAAAGTTTAGTCATTGTTATCACTGGAATTTCGTCCGCAAATGGTTACAGGAATACAGCATCTTCAAACACCCATTAGTTCATCCATGGCCCAGAAAATGCATTTCCAAATGGCAAAAAACTATACAACTAGTTAAAAAATTAGCATGCGCTGAGGATACAAAGGCAGTGCGCGTACATCCGACAGTCGAATAACACTAGAAAAGTGCATATGCACCCGATGCATGACTGTGGATGAAAAAATACGTCCACACCTCAGAATGACACATTTATGATTTTGGTCGGCCTTCCACCCACTTCTGGTTCATCTCCCAAGTCGATTTGACACCCAAATCTGAGATGAATCTGAGTGGGGGGCTGGTCAAATACCTAAGGATGCCCTAAAAAGCCCCTTGTTCACACTAAAGACTGGTTGAATAATGCCTCAAAGCTTTTCTATAAAAAGAGGCCATGGGTGCACTATATTCTCAAGGAATTCATTTGTATTTTTATGCTACCTATATTCTCTTAGAGGATCCTCTTTCCTCATCAAGAGCATACAAGCATCATTTCATTTAGCCATTCATATAACCTCTTGAGTGAATGTGCTTTGGATTTTATTCACCATTTCCTTATAGTTTGTTACTTGTAAGAAGAGCTCAATCATTGGGGGTTCAAGAGACCTCCCTTGGAGGAAGAGGGGACCCATAAGTCACCCTTTCTCTTTGGTGTTTTCCCACTAATACAACTTATCCATTGGTGGCATACATGTTGTTTATTTTCTTGTTATATTTCCCTTACACACTCTAGTTTAGTTTATTTTATTGTTATTAGCTTAGTTCTTTTCTTATTTCTTATGATTGATGTTTCTAACTCTTTCATTCATTGTTGTCCTGTCTAACTAACCCAACTGGACTTCTAAGCGTCCTTATTTTGCTCATTTAGGTGACGAAAGGGACGCAACAGATTGGCGACTCCACTGGGGATAGGTATCAATTTCCCTCCCATTTGGGATTTTTGAGCACTTCATTTTGGTTTATTTAACTTGAAGGAACCTTAACCAGCCCATGCCT
>JASDQU010102244.1:209928-226042 GCA_032191745.1 Picea mariana
TAACTAACCCAACTGGACTTCTAAGCGTCCTTATTTTGCTCATTTAGGTGACGAAAGGGACGCAACAGATTGGCGACTCCACTGGGGATAGGTATCAATTTCCCTCCCATTTGGGATTTTTGAGCACTTCATTTTGGTTTATTTAACTTGAAGGAACCTTAACCAGCCCATGCCTGCCTACAAAAAGCTAAATTCAGAGTTGAGTTGAGAGAATTTTATCTGAAATTTCTTTCACGGCCATGTAACAGAAAGTGCGCATGTTTTTAAACCCATAGTCGCATCTTTTGATCATGTGCACGAAACCCACTATGTTTCTCAGTGCATTTTGCACACTGCGCCAAAAAGTCATTTTTAATTTGCGCATTGGCACCCAATGCGCCTCTGTCTACTCTTCGACCCGCGCATCTGTCCAGAAAATCATACATTGTAAGCATTTTTGTGATTTTTTGGAGGCCCATAGCCTTCTTAATTTTAATTCTATGCAGATTGTAATATGCACCACACTTAGATTCACTCTCCACTTGAAGGGTTAGTTAAAACATAGGCACTTAGGGGGTTAAAATCATTATTTATCCTCTTTTTTCTTTCATGTTGCAACATGGATGGCTCTCTTTGATTAAAGTTAAGTTGGAATCATTCTATATCACATATAAAACTTACATTGGGACCAAAAATTTGACGTCAATCTCTGAGTATGCTCTTCTCTCGCGCCATAGAGCGATCTTGAGAATTGGAAAAATGATTGAAGGGAAATTTCATCTCCCTTAAAAGGAAAAATATTTAGGAGAGGACAACAACCCCCCTCGAGAATCCTCTTAGTTTATTTTTCAAACACATCTTAAAATTATAAGAGCCCATACATGCCCACATTCTACAAAGATAGGATAGGGTTGAAATTTACTTTCTTAGATTAAAACACTAGGGAAGTTTAAAGGTTTTGTAACAGGCCCATACATGCCTACATGTCCACAATCTAGGATAGTTTTGAAGCTTTCTTAGATTAAATCACACTAGGGAGTTAAAGGATTGGTAAGGACCCACATGTCCACATGCTAGTTCTCTAGTGACTTTAAAATTTCACAAGTCTGTACCAATGGAATTTAGTAAATTAGGTAATCAAGACTTGTAATGACCACATGAAGTCCACATGTAGCAAGGTGACACCTAACTTATTAAAAATTTGGCACACTCTCACTTGTTCACATACAAAGTCACTAATCACTCACATAGTTTTATCTAGAAATTGTGGAGGTTGAAGTAAGTTTCCTCCAAAGAGATTCCAAAATGCCCCACCCTTTTCTTGACAAGACTATCCACTCCCACTTAATTTCAATGAGATTGGTCCACACCCCTAATCTCACAAATGACCACATCTAAAATCTTTCTAAAACTCACTAATTTTTCCTCCACAAGAGGTGCCAAAATAATTTTTTTAGTCTAGGTAGGATCTCGGGGATATGCATCCAAATAACTCCCCATTATCAAGTTCTCACATCTTCAAACAATAGAATTTGTCAAATAGGGAACTTTAAAATCCTCCAAGTCAAGTGTTCCTACAACATAAGGCAGGGAGATACCCGTGAAGGGTTGAAGGCCGAGATCCGGTTGTTATGTGCATCCCCCCTTGAGGCACCCACCTCTTGGATGGGATCCATCCCGTGACCCATTTCTTAGGCCGAAAATCTAAATGTCGCACTTTGACCGAGGTACCTAGTGACCAAATTTTAGGACATCTACCTAGGTGGCAATTGTGGGTTGCAATTACACCTTGACTGGATTTTGTGTGGCTATTGGGAAATATCACCATCTCTTTCAGGATATGCACCCTCTACACCTCATTATAATTGATTGTTTCATCCTTCACTAGTTCCTCTTCCAGTGGCTTCAGACCCCACTGTCGAGTTCTTTTAGAAGGTCCAGTGTTATTTGAGAGGAAGGATGTTACGTCTTTTAGGACACAAACATTTTTTTTCTTTGTTCTCCCACACAAACAAACTCCACCTATCCACATGTATGCTTCTTTATTGATTTATGTATGATACTCTTGTGATTAGATATGATTGTGAGATATATTGTGACAGGTTAGAAAATTTATAGAAAAGACTCTTGTTCATTTATTTCTCTCATCATCATTTGCACACGTTCACTTTTCTAGTCGGACATCATAGGGGACCCAAAACATCCTCGTCATTCCAGACTCTTGCTAAATCTCCCTCCCATTCTATGGGGAGTTCCAAATCTTGCCAACTCATCGGATCCACCCTCTCACACTCGTGTGAGTGCTACCATTGTAGGATCCTCTTTGCTTGGTTCCACTTTACTTGGGTCCACTTCCCAAGGTCAACCATCCACCCACTTTCCTTTACAAGGGAGAGGGTGGAATACTTCTTCCCCAAGAGGAAGTACAAACCCAACTAGGCCCCCTCAAGGGCCAAGGACACATAACACTCACACCATGGTTGGAACTAACCCTCCTCAAAGGTCAGGTACACAAAAACTTCCCACCATGATGGCAATTAATCCTCCACCACAACCCCAGATTCCATACTTGGCTTCCCTCAATATACCAAATATGACCAAGCTCACCAATGGTCCTATTTTGCATGACCCCACGTGGCCCATAATGCCTACCAAACTCCCTTCAGACATCCCCAAATTTGAAGGAAAAATGAGAGATGACCTGACCAACCATATTATGACCTTCCACTTATGGTGCTCTTCAAACAACATCATGGACGACTCTGTTCGGTTGATATTATTTCAATGCACACTCACTAGCCCATTAACCAAGTGGTATGTAGAAGAAAAATCTAGGTCCCATACAACCTTTGAATCTTTGGCCAAATCATTTTTGACCTTCTTTCAACTACTAATCCGTCATGACAATGGTCTTGAACTACTCTCAGATTTTAAACAAACCTCCACTACACACATTGTTGGCCACATCCATGAATGGCGTTGGCAACATAGTCTATGCAAAGTAGAAGCCACCAAACAACAATGCCTTAATTGGTTTCTCAAATCCCTTGTTTCCCTCCTTGCTAAAGATGTGGCTACCACCTTCCCTCTTTCTAAAGAAGAAGCCATCAACAAGGCTCAATAGTTTGAGCTCATTTATTCTCAATTAGGATACTTATATACGGTACTACCTGATTCCCCAAGACCCATGCCATTTGGCCAGGACAAACCTGGGATGTCTCACTCCATAGATGGATTGATTGGTACCATGACACACCACAATCCACACCTCCAACAACCACCTATGTATGGAACACCTCAATATCCGCTAGTATATGGAGGACCTCCTTATTATCCTCCTCCTCCCTATAAACAACCATACTCTGTTCCCCCCCTCCACCCATAAGTGGACCCCAACCAGCCCCCATGACGCGCCTAACTATTCAACCTAATTCTAGAAATACCTCTACCTTTTCTTACACCCTAAGCACTAGTGAAAGCACCATGCCTTCCTATGTACCCTATGGATAATTACCACAACATAATCCATACTTCCCATTTCCTGGTCCTCCCCAACCCATTGTTTGTCCACAAGGACAACCACATGCCGGGGTTAATTTTGTTCAGCCCTCTCTCGTTCAACAATATCAAAATTTTGAACAAATGAATATGGATAATCCGGCCCATCAGTCGAACAATTCCAAAAACAAAGGAAAAAACTAAAACAATAATAATCCAGGACCAGGAGGGAACCAAAACCACCCCCAACAAAACCAACCTGCTAGGGGCAACCAAAATTAGGGGAACTAGAACCCCCAAGGGGGAAATAACAACAAACGCCCAGGGAAGAACAAAAACAACCTTCAGACAAACTTCCCATGTGCCCTTTGCGATGAGTATGTCCATTATACTCACCATTTCCCTCAAATTGTTGACTTTAAACAGATGAAATAATCTGGAAATGGATAACGTCCCCCAGCACCAACTGCTCCCCAGCAAGCCCCACAACAACATGTGCAAAACCCACCCCCCAACTGTGTTACAAAACCCCATACCACACTAAGGGGTCATGAACACTCAATAGGAGATACATCCTACCCCACCCCAAATGTGACAGTATCCAAATCCTGGCAATCCTATGGATCACACTATCCTCCTCAATAGTGAGGAAGACGTTCTCCTACAAACACGCAATTGTCAATACAACACACCCCCTGAATCTGCTCCTTCCACCTCAGAAATTCCCCCAGCCACAACTGGACCACCTTTGATGATTCCACGCCCTAATACTGAAACACCCCTTTGTATTCCTCGCATTCCATTGCGAAGAAATTTCAACAACCCTCAGGCTATGGAGGCCCACAATTACATCCTGGTCAATGACTTGGCACAGTTTCCTGCCACCATGTCGATCTTAGAATTCCTTCAAACCTGTCCCACTCAACATAAATCATTACTTTCCACCTTGGGGGTAGTCGATCCTACTGACACAAGACTCATCACCTTCAATCTTGATAGTGTTAAACCTTGTCTCCCCGCTTTGGTAGCTTTCTAGATACCGGTTAAAAAATGAAACATCACAGTTCATCACTGCATCATTGTTGAAGGTGCATCCATGTGCATCATGTCCAAATCCGTATGGYAGAAAMTTGGCTCCCCCAAGCTCATACCATCTTCCATCACTTTCAAAKCTTACAATAGACAACCATCCTCTCCCGAAGGGCTCTTTCCACATGTCTCCATTGAACTTTGGGGAAAGACTATCCTTATTGACATTGAAGTTGTCGACTCTCCACTCGATTATAACATTTTGTTTGGGTGTAGATACATGTATRCAATGAAGGATGTGGCCTCTTCTATGTTTCTCACAATGATGTTCTCCCACAATGGGAAGATCATCACTATCGACCAAGTGTCACATTACAAGCCGAGCCCTTCCTCCAACATCGATAATATCCTACCCTTTGTTCACACTAATCCCAATGCCTACCCTCTTATTGAGATGGGTCTCGAAATTTTTAAAGACCCATCCTTACTAGGGACATACCATGGATCACCTCCACTCATACATCCCTAAGCACAAGTATGTTTCATCTCATCCAATGGAACAGAAACTGGAGATACCCTTCCTCCCACAGAGGCTTCATTACTATCTGACATCCCACTAGTCGTAGAGCTCCTTCCTCAGGAATCCCTTGAGAACCCTCCAGCTCCCCCTATTCCTGATTATACCCTCCCCTAGGGCCACATTCCAATTTGGGAGATAGTCCCCCAAGCCATTACCCAAATCCCCTTCTTTTACCCCCCGTTGGGTGTACAATATTTCTAGGTAGCCACAACACTTACCCTTCCCAATATGGTGTTGTAAATTCTAGTATGGTATCTACATCCACTTGAGATGGTCCCTCAACCTTCCCTCCCTCCCCAAATAGAAGGAATCCTGATGCAGATTCCAATACTTACCCCCACCATCCCACCCACACCCCCACTCACTAACACCCCTGCTACAGCTGGGGGTAGACAGAAGAAGAAATATCCCACCGGTCCACTTCCACCACGAGTTCATCCTCCTTGTCCATCTCTCCACCAATAAGTGTCCATCTCTCCGTAAGCTACGCAATTTAATTCAACTCTCGCGGGCACTGAGGCCACTCATCACTTCCTCCAGTGCTACCACTATGTCCCCTAACACAGGTAGCAAAGGATTGCGAACCAAATTCACATGTGCCATCTGTTCTGAGTATGGCCATTACACCCACCATTGCCTAACATTGCCTCAATTTCGAAAGATGATAATGACAACCCGCCAGAACTTCGAGCAAGAACCTTGTCCATTCACATCATCTCTCACACATGTCACTGACATCCACTATGTCAAGACGTCTATCAATGAACGTATGTGATGTCCTTTCACTCTCTGTGAATCACTTGATCACTTCACATATCAATTTCCTATGATCATTGAGTATAGGAATTGTCAATTGGCCCTTATTCCCAATCCTACCATCACCCCACTTCCTGTGACACTGGTGGTTCCCCCTACTCCCTCTCCTGATATTGTTTATATATTCTCCCTCAAGCCTAAGGGACTTCCGACTCCTCCATGGTTTGTCGATACACTAGAGGAGGATTTGCACCAAAATCCCCCTAATTCTTCATTTCATTTCCCCATGGAAAGTTTATGCCCGACCACCATTTTCAACCCACAATATCTCGATATTTGGTTTATGTCGAGTGAACCATCAAAACCTCCTTGTGATACCCCCTCTACATCGTCACCACCAGAAGACAACCACATGGTGAAAATCACCAATGTTATTCCCCTGGATCCGCTATATTCTCAAAATTTCCACTGTGACGAATGCATCCTCAAGGAATTAACTACCCCTAATTTCCCATGGGATCCGCTCCATCACCGAGCGCTCTTTCTCTCATAAGACACCTTTGTACCTCCTAGCCAAAAATCCATATACGTAATCGAATCCAGAGATTTTATCCCATCAGGGCATATAGACTGGTTCAATAACCCTATCCCTGCCCCCAATACTTTTGAGGAAGGTAATATGGCCAACATTTCCCCCACTGTCAAAATCAATGTTTCCATTAAACCTGGAACGATAGAGGAAATCACCATAGGCACCACATGCTCTCTTGAATAACTCATCACTTACAAATCTTTCTTTCAGGAATATCGAGACATTTTTGCCTGGTCATACACAGAGATGCCCGACCTTGATCCCTCTATTGTCGAACAACGTATAGACACATGGCCTGATATTACCCCTGTACGACAAAAGCAACGTCCATTACACCCATCCAAAGCAGCGGCCATCAAATCCAAAATTGACAAATTACATGTTGTAGGGTTCATATACCCCATCACATATACGTCATGGATCTCCAACCCCATCCATGTTAACAAAAAGCAGGACACTATCCGTATCTGTATGTATTTTCTCGATCTCAATCACGCTTGTCCCAAAGACAATTTTCCAACACCCTTCATCAACCAAATTATTGATGATTGTGCTGGACACAAGGCTTTGTCCTTCATGGATGGCTTCTCTGGCTACAACCAAATTCAGATCCACCCAACTGATCAATACAAAACCACATTCACTACCCCTTGGGGTAGCTTTGCATATCGTGTCATGCCTTTTGGCCTCAAGAACACTGGAGCCACTTTTCAACATGCCATGACATACATTTTTCATGATCTAGCTCTAATCATTCTAGCCTACTTGGACGATCTCACCACTCGCTCCAAGAAATACAATCAACACCTCGATGACTTACACATTGTATTTCACAGGGGTCATCAGTACAATATCCACTTGAATCCCCTCAAGTGTGTATTATGTGTCACCACTAGATGCCTCCTTGGGTTCATCATCTCCCAACACAGCATCACAATCGACCCCCTCAAGGTCCAAGCCATCAAAGAAATTCCCCCACCACAGAATTTACACCAACTGTAGAGCCTACAAGGCAAAGCTAACTTTTAACACCGCTTTGTCCCCGATTACACCACTCGGGCACATGGTTTCCTTCGCCTCTTACGTCATGATATCCCATTCTAATGGGACAAACATGACCAAACCAATTTTGATGATCTTAAAGCAGCCCTCTCCAATGCCCCATTGATTAGTCCACTGAACTATGACTACGACTATATCCTCTACTTATCGACCTTAGTTGTCTCCGTAGCAGGAGTTCTCGTCCAATTAGGGGATGACGAATGGGAGCATGTCATTTACTATATTAGTAAAAACCTTTCAGGGCCACCCTTGAAATACATTCACGAAGAGAAAATCTCCCTTGCAGTTGTCCTCACAGTCCTGAAACTGCACCATTACATCCTCCTTCGAACTATCAAGGTCATAGAATATTCCAACCCAATACAATACCTGCTCAGTCCCTGAAAAATTCGTGGAAAATTTTCTCGATGGATCATCATCCTTCAGGAATACAACCTTGAATTTTCAACACCCAAGAGAAAGAAAGCCCTCATCCTCGTTGAACTCATTACGACATTTCCTTCCAATACTACTAGCTCTCTTGTCAATACTGACTTCCCTGACAAACATCTCTTTTTCATCCCCTCGGATGATCCTTGGTATGATGATATCCTCGCCTACCTCTGAACACAGAAGTTAGGAAACCACCTCTCTGGGGACGATCATCGACGTATTTGGCACCAGGTGCCTCTCTACCTCCTTATCGGCGATATCTTATATCGCCAAGGGGTCGACACCATACTTCGTCGATTTTTTACTATCGACGAAGTCGACCAAGTCTTGAATGAATGCCACAACGGCGCTTGTGGTGGCCACCTCTCAGGGATGTCCACCGCCCAGGAAATCATTTGAGCAGGCTATTTTTGGCCCACATTGTTTCACGACTACATCCATGATGTGAAGCGATGTGACAAATGTCATCTATATGCCAACAAAGTGAGAGCACCACATGCTCTTCTCCAGCTAGTCATCACTGCCAACCCCTTTTGAAAATGGGGCATAGACTTCATGACTTGAAACCCTCCATATAGAAATGGACACAAGTACATCGTCATTGCATTCGATTACTTCACCAAGTGGGCTGAAGCCATGCCTACCTTCAACAACACTGCTAACACTGCAACATGTTTTTTCTTTAACCACGTCATCTGCCATTTTGGATTACCACTAAAGCTAGTCTCCTATCATGGGAAACACTTTGAGAATGACATTTTCGTCGAACTCTCCTCCAAGTTATGCTTCTCCCATGAATTCACCTCACCATACTACCCTTAGTCCAACAGACAGGTAAAGGCGATCAAAAAGGTCCTCAAAACCATGTTGCAGCACACAGTTAACAAATATAAGACCAATTGGCATCACATGTTGTTTTCTACACTATGGGATTCTAGCACAATAGTTAAAACTTCCACTGGTTTCACACCATTTCATCTTGTCCATGGGGTCAAGGCCACTCTCCCCATCAAATACGAAATTCTCACATTACGCACCGCTATTGAGCTATTAACCAACACTTCTCCAATGGAGTAGCATTTTTTGAACTTAGAGTCGTTGGATGAAGACCATTGGTCTTCATTACAGAACAATGAGGCAGCCAAAAAATGGTCAAAGGCCACCTTCAATCGCCATGTCAACCTTCGATCATTCAACGAAGGTGACCTCATCCTTGCTTACGATATCGCTCATGATGCCTTCAACCACGACAAGTTCGAGTCATTATGGCATGGACCTTACATCATCCAACATTACCTTACTAAAGGCGCATACATCCTGGCCTCTCTTGATGGCCACCTCCTCAAGGAACCCGTCAATGGGTTGTACTTAAAGAAAATTTATGCTTGAGCATAGCCATTCTACCCTAGGATTTTTCTTTTTGTATGCTTTTTTGTAGAGTTTTTAATCTTATTTTTTCCATGCCTTGCATCTAATATACCATATGTGTTACTGACAAATGCCTCCTTCATCGACCTACCACATCAGTTATGCCGATGGAGCTAGTCAGTGGACACATAATCTCTCTTCGGCTGCTTGGGCCCTTTAAACCCCCTCGCATGAACTGCTCCACTCCAACGGCATATGCCTGGGCTCAGCTACCAACAACCAAGTAGAGTACATAGCCATCATTGGCCTCCTTGTTGAGGCCATTCATCACCATATTCGTCACCTTAGAATTTTACGAGATTCCCAACTCATCGTCCTCCAGCTCAACAATGTGTACCATGTACGTGATCCATGCCTCTTCTACAAATACTTGCAAGTTAGACTTTTATCTTGACATTTTGATTCAATCACATTCACACATATTCCAAGGCAATTTAATCAAATAGAAGATAATATGGCTAACCTAGTGTTTGATTGGCATTTATCCCATCAAGCTACCATTACACATACATAACTCATCAAAAGTATGTCACAACATATAAATTAGACAGCATAAACAAAAAACATCACCACATGTGAACATCACAGAGATCCAAAAATGTATATCCATATATATATATATATATCGGTTAATGTGCCATCAATGTTTATAAAAAATAGTACATCAAGTACAACATCCGTAGGTAAGTGACCATATCACTACTATAGGTACAAAACCGATGTCACAACACCATATACAAAATAGGCTCGCCGACTTTTATAAATACAAAAATCCATGTCCAGAGACACTCACAACACCTCTAGAGCACCACCACCCAGTCCTCCTTTTAGAGGAGGTACCCCACCAGCTATAGGTCCCTCAAGCCCTGGGGGAAACCGCTCAGTCATCGCCTCTCCCACCATAGCTGCTCTGCGGATCAGAGTCTACGACTCCGTCGAAAGCCCAATACACTGCTCCAATATCCCCTCATCCTGAATACACACCCACATCCCCTCAAGAACTCCTTGTAGTACCACCTCTAATCGGCAGCGAAAATCTTCAAAATCTCCCCCGACCCCCGCTAGAGGAGCATTTGATGGCCCTGCACCGAGGTCATCATAATGGAATCTTTTGGCCACTCTCTCATCATCAACGGGCCTCACCCCAACATCCTCCCATCATCATCTCTCCCCTACCCGCGGCTCACCTCGCGGTGGTCGTACAGGCCCCTAACGAGCCGACACTCTAACCAAATCAACCTTGCGCTCGTGAGGTCCCACATCTTCACACAAAACAAAAAAATGATAGAATCAACATCCATATATACATAATGAACATTCTATACTATATAAAGATCAAAACATCAAATATAACATCATACCTCTGCGGTCAAACACCTCTCCAGGGGGTAGCACCATATCCGGATCATCACGAAAGTCCACCTCAAAATACAGATATCGAAGTATGATCTGTGGAATCTAACGCCACACATGTGCAGCCTCAAGCATTAAATAATGGTCACCCTTCCCACTACCATGGCGAACTAGAATCATCGCCCATCGCCTCAATCACAACTCTCGCATACCTGGGGCATCTAATAAAACTCTTGGGCGCAACATGGGCACCCTCTCTAAGAACCATGCTACCAAGATGGACCCAAAGGAAAACTCCTCTGATTCAGCAGCTCGACACCTGTTGAGATGCCCCACCATCTTAGCATGTAGCATCAAGCCCCAGGGGAAATGCTCACCTTCCAGTGCCCTCTGCATGATCCTCAGCTGACCCCCACTAATCCRTTGAGTAGCGAGAGATCCATACACTCTCACAATCATTGATGCAATGCACCGATGCACAAGGGCATCCATCACCCCAATACTCACCATGGATCTTGACATAAATTTCTCCCCCGAACAGTAGGTCTAGGCTAAGACAACCAATTGTCCATCTCCGAGTACCATAAGCTCCACTGATAGAAGGTTTCCCTGAAACGAGAGCCCAGTCAAAAAGTACACATCCTCCATCGCAAAKAATTCAAGATGCTCACCCTGAACAATAAAACACTGTAGATCCAGACTCCACATCGCAATCAAGAACTACAACAAGTACTCATGTTCCCTCACTAGTGAGCACTAAAAAAAATTCAGCAGTGCATAGGCTCCCAAAGCACCCCGTACAAYCGGCTCCTCATCTCTCATCGCCTCTCTCAGGTGCGCCCAATCCCTCTCCCTCCAGTGGATCATCAKCGTCAACTGGTAGCCTGCATCCACACATACAAGATTTTATCAGCCATCACAACTCATAAAAACATGAAAATTTCCAAAAAAGAGTAGTTTTTACACCCTTCAGCATTGCCTCAAAGGCACAATTTTTTTCCTCATAGGTGTGCACATATGCACGCCTATTCACCCCATAGTCATGCACTCATGTGCATTTGTTGGCCATACGAGGGTGCACCCATGCACCCCTATCACATCAACAAACGCACACCCTATAATGCTTGTTCGCTCCACAGTTGCGCACAGATGTGCAACTATCAGGAACACAACCACACATGGATGCATTGTAGCTCTTTGCACAAGCACGCATCCCATGTGTGCCTATTTTCCCCATTTGGGCACCCCCATGTATGGCTCTCCAAATTACAGCCACACACTCATGCACACAAAACACTCAATCGCTCACACACTGGGGGGCCTACCCTCACCAAACCCCCTTGTATGGCCATCCATACAAACCCTACCCAAAAAATAACTCCTATCTATTGTGCAGGAGGATATGACCACTAACCTGAAACTCATTGATCCTGAATCGGCTAGCTTGATCTCCTGGAATATCCAAATATCTCCTCAAAATATCTCATCCAGTCACTCTGGCAGTGGGTACAAATGAGGTGGCAATGTGGGCCCTACACCTATATACAGTCCCTTTGCCAAAACTTCCAAGGTCATTTCCGAGAGCTTCGAGCATTTTTTTTATGATCCGTCTTCAGCCACAGGACTAGGATCCCGTCACCTACACAGCCACATGCCCCAGGCCACCACCCATCCTTGACTCCCAGGGAGCATTGTTCTCACATCACACCCAGGTATGCCTGCTTATGTTCAAAATTATCAAATAACCATTATATGCTCTTTATCTTCAGATATTATCCACGTCAAGTATTTGGTTTTCATGTGTGTAGGTACTCAGTCACCACAAATCAACACGACCCTTTCAGGTATAAAATCACTACTGGCATGTAATCATTCCCTATGAATATCAATTGCATCTCCCAGTCACACCCTCCCTTATTTGCCTCTAATGTCCCCTCATCTGGCTCTGTAGTACTCACACCTCCACTGCATTTGAGTACTGTCACCCGGTAGCACTCTTCCCCACATGAGTTGTCCCATTTATAGTCCCCCTTGACACTTTGACACTCATTCTTCTTTCACCCCCTAGGGTTGGCAGTCCTCATAGTATTTGCATTCCGGAGAATTAGCCGCATTCTCCTTCTCTTCATTTTGCTAACTTTCCCATAATGGAATCCCAAGTAATATCGTCATGATTCACATTTTGACTACACCTCTGCAGTATCAATTATCCCTCCATCTCCTCCACCGTCAGTTTTCCCATCTGCAGATTATCCTCCATTCATTTTTCCTAATACAAAAACCCACCTATGGGGCCCCCACCCTCCACCCGTTTTCCACACAACTTGCACTCTCACAGGCCAAGCCATATTGCACTGGGGCACCTGTTTCTATATTAGTATGCTCATCCCCAATTATTTTTTATTTATTTGGTAATTGTACAATTCCTTTGTTTCCATCCATTACATAGTTTTTGTCGCCACCTTTGGCAACCTTCCTTTTTTAGCAAAATCAACCCATGTCGCCCTTGGTTGGGGCATTCATTACCTTCTCCTCCTATTTACACGTCCATAAAACCTAAGTATCCCATAGTCCATTTACCCCTGATTCCTGAGTTTGTCCACTTTGTCATGCCTCTGGCATAGTTTAACCCTAGTCTAGTTGTCCCCTTGACGCTAGATTAAATTCCACGGTTGTTGCCACTTATCCTTCACAAATATCCCCAACCGAGGGAAGTCTTGAGTCTCACGACATATTGACTTCATCCATGAATCTCCTCAGTCCCTGACCATGTCATGTAGATTTCATGAAGCCCTTTTCTTCTTGGAGTCGCATCTCTCTTCCTGTCGACATCAACATAATTTCTAGAAGGATGACATTATCTTGACTCTCATTACCTACACAATGAGGTGTCTCAGATGACACGGAGAGAACCATCATTTCTCTCTGTTGTTGTTGACCCCCATGACATTCGACTTCAACACCTTATCATGTTGTGGTGGGTCTTACTTTGTGACTATTGCAGTTGTTTTTATTTGCCGAAGACATTTGAAATTTGATAGGCTATCAATGCCTGTGTATCATCAACACTTCTTATAGATGTCATTGCCTCTTTTAAGAATTTTTTCACCATCTGAATGGTCCTCTTCTATTATCAACATGCCCCAGAGGGTGTTGCATTCATCTACACCAACACATATCTTCAGTTACTGTATTCCACATTTTTGAGTTACATGACACGAGCATGGGGCATGCCTGCCTCGTTTGTATAGAATTATATTTCTTACACCTTGGGAAAGATTTGGGTCCCACCGGTTCCCTGCTCCCTCCAATGGGTCACTCTTGAAACTCCTCACAACACTTTTTCTTACAAAGGTGTTCTCAGTAGAAGAAACAATGATGTATTTCAGCTATACGTATGCTCCTAACCTCACACATCAGGGGGCATCTGTTATCACTGGAATTTCATCCGCAAATGGTTACAAGATTCCAGCATCTTCAAACACCCATTAGTTCATCCATGGCCCAGAAAATGCATTTCCAAAGGGCACAAAACTATACAACTGGTTAAAAAATGATCATGCGCTAAGAACACAAAGGCAGTGCATGCACATGCAACAGTCGAATAACGCCAAAAAGGCGCATATGCACCCGATGCACGACTATGGACGCAAAAATCCACACACACCTTAGAGAAATGCATTTATGACTGTGGTTGGCCTTCCACCCATTTCTGGCTCATCTCCCAAGTAGATTTGACACCCAAATCCGAGCTGAATCTGAGTTGGGGGCTAGTCAAAGACCTAAGGGTGCCCTAAAGAGCCCCTTGTTCACAATAAAGACTAGTTGAATAATGCCTCAAAGATTTTCTATAAAAAGAGGCCATGGGTGCACTATATTTTAAAGGAATTCATTTGTATTGTTATGTTACCTATATTCTCTTGGAGGATCCTCTTTCCTCATCAAGAGCATCATTTCATTTATCCATTCATATCACCTCTTGAGTGAATGTGCTTTGGATTTTCTTCACCATTTCCTTCTAGTTTGTTACTTGTAAGAAGAGCTCAATAATTGGGGGTTCAAGAGCCCTACCTTGGAGGAAGAGGTGACCCATAAGTCTCCCTTTTTCTTTTTTGTTTTCCCACTAATACAACTTATCCATTGGTGGCATACATGTTGTTGGGAAAAACACCCTACGGAGTAGCAAATAGAGTTCAAACTTTGCATGCAGATTTGATCGAATAGAAATTACTTTCTACCTACATCCCTAGATTTAAATCCCCTTTTCTCAGTAAATGCATAGAAAGATCCACCTACCTTGTTACCGTCGTTTTATGTCGATCCTCCGTTGTTCTTGATTACTTGTTTGCAATGCTCCTTCCAAAGATGTCCTGCACTCAAGACAAACAACAACTATGCATGCATGCTACTTCTATACTAACGGGTTAGAAATAAAACATAAACCAATCAAACCATAGAAAGTTCATGAATTGGGATGGGAAATTAATTCTCTTTATTACTTAAAATAAGTCAACTTACAAAAGTTGAGACCGGCCACCGCTCCTTGAACCTGATCCTAGGCTCCTCTTCTTTTGTCCTTCAACTACTTTGATTTAAATCTCCTTTGGCATTAGGAAAGGCTAAAGGGTTGGGAAAATGGAATACGTAAATGGGCAGAGTTTCTTTGCTATATTTTTTCCTCCTCCAAATGGTACCCCTACCCCTTCTTTTATAGGCTAGAAGGAGTTAGGTTTTTTGATGAACCCTCGGCCATGCATGGTCGGGAGTTTCAGTTAACTCACCCATAGCTTTTGTTCCATCAACAAATTTTATTTTTTCGTGCTTTTGTAGGTACACGCGGGCTTTTGTGAGTCAGCCACCGTGTACATGCATGCAGTAATAGGTTAGGGCATGTGGGCCTTTACACAAGAGGATTTTCAAAGAGTTGTTCAACAGAGTTTTGGCAAAGAAGGGATATGAGTTGGCCTGATTCCAGGTAAGCATGTGTGGTGCAATTTAGGGTTATAATAGATGCCCCCTAATGTGTGAGGTCAGAAGAGCATCTGATGGCCGAAATACATTACCAATCTTTACTGATGTGCCGAGCAATTGAGCCCAAGGATCAGGAACCGGGAGGTGTCATCTACAAAATAACAAATGTCTCACCGAGGTGGACATACCCATGCTCGGGATAAAATAGAACCATGGCTATCAATCAAATACACTTTAGATCCATGTCAAATAACTATAAAGAATAGCCACGAACAATACACAACGGAGCTACATTTTGAAATCAGAAAGATATACATATAGAGTATCCATCTTCCAGAAGCTGATTCGGCCTGATGGCTAGAGATGAGATCTTCAGAGCTCAAGAAAGAACTTCAAAATCTTCAAAACTCAGGTAGGAGTGTAATATGAGTGTA
>JASDQU010102244.1:226092-237774 GCA_032191745.1 Picea mariana
CCAATCTTTACTGATGTGCCGAGCAATTGAGCCCAAGGATCAGGAACCGGGAGGTGTCATCTACAAAATAACAAATGTCTCACCGAGGTGGACATACCCATGCTCGGGATAAAATAGAACCATGGCTATCAATCAAATACACTTTAGATCCATGTCAAATAACTATAAATAATAGCCACGAACAATACACAACGGAGCTACATTTTGAAATCAGAAAGATATACATATAGAGTATCCATCTTCCAGAAGCTGATTCGGCCTGATGGCTAGAGATGAGATCTTCAGAGCTCAAGAAAGAAATTCAAAATCTTCAAAACTCAGGTAGGAGTGTAATATGAGTGTACAAATGAACTACCCAGAGGTCTTTGATGGCTCGTCGGTCATTGACGTGATAATCTTGATGATCAGACTGAAGGATTCAATGATTTCAAACAAGGACTTGATTGGGTATTAAGGATGGTCGGGCATGAGGACAAGAGGCATAATGCAGAGGGGCTGAATCAGGCTTGGTGACAAACTTCCCTTGGATAGTAGCATGACAAATAATGAGACTCAGGTAGCATGTATGTTAATCATAAGTCTATGAAGCAGGAGGCAACGCAAACTCTCCATATTTTTGGAAGAATAACCAAACGGTGGAGGACACAACTCTATATAGCGAGAAAATCTTCCTAAGGTCGTACTACATCCTATAGTCTGATGATCAAATGGACAGATGTGCTTTATCCAAGGGAGACTCATTATGTTGCCAATAAAGAAAATACTTTTCCCATCCTCTTTTTGGGGTATATTTGATTTTTTTGTTCTTTTTGATAATTATGGAAAAAGAATAAAGGAATATTACGTTACAATGGAGGAATGAGTATTGCAAACATAGAAGCTCAAGGAACAAGGATAAGACTGATGTTCTAGAAAATGATACTCGGGAAAAATCCTCCGGCGGCCAAAGGTGTTAAGATGCAGAAGCAAACTGACACAAGGATGGTGGATAAGGTATGCAAATGCAGTTGATAAAATACACAATGGTAACATTCTTCGATGTAAGTTTAACTAGCCCAAAGGAGGTAAGCTCAGTGGTTTTTCATATTTAGAGAGTCTGAAAAAACATAAAAGGAGACTCCATTGGGGTACCTTTTTCGAAGATAGTCTAGTCGGTTCGAAAAAGGGGTAAACTAGCACCGATTAGACGTCAATTCAAAACCATTTTAACGAGTGTGACAAGGACAAGATCACTGAGATATTTTTTCACTTTTAAGGAGTTTGAAAAAAGATTAACTATGGACTCCATCAGAAATATTCTTTTGGACCAATTTAGCGAGTGTGAAAGAATAAGGTCACTCGAAGATCTTTTCAATTTTAGGGAGTCTAAAAAGAGCTTAACTACGGACTCCGTGGGGGTTTCTTTTTTATAAGTTTAGTCCCTTAGGCCCGAAAAAGGGATAAAATTATACCTGAGAGTACTCTTCTAAAGAACGAAAGTTCCATAGAGTATACCTTTGTTCGTACAGTTGACCGTCCAGACCGAAAAAGGGGTAAACTACCATTGGACAGACGTGACTTCAAATTTCAGTTTAACGAGCGTGAAAGGCCACAAGATCGCTCGGCAATATTTTCATGTTTAGAGGGTCTGAAAAGGGCTTAAAAGGAGACCCGTTTAAGGAACGTTATTCTGGACCAATTGAACGAGTGTGAAGAAACAAGGTCACTCAGTAATCTTTTCATCTTTAAGGAGTCTGAAAAGGGCTTAAAGAAGACTCCATAATGGTTACTTTTCTCAGTTAATCCAGACGAGATCGAAAAGCATAAATGCAATCTCATCAAATGTTTCTTTTGGCTCTCAAAGAGAGCTTGAAAAACAACAAAGTTATCTCATGATCGACACTTTGTGGTTTGATGTCAGGTATCTCCTCGTAAGACTAGGCAAAAACGTCGCATAATTCTTTAAAAATATCTGTATAGAGTTGAATCTCTCCGGGGGAGCAGTCAGCTCCGATGAATACATTCTCCATGATGCCAGGGTTTTGAGAGATATTAATCAGTATAGTTTCAGCGATAGTTGTCATATTTCCCTCAGCATAAACCTCATGTGTAGCTAAGGGATTAATAGGACAAAACCAATTTCCCATCATAGTCACGGTGAATTCTCCTGCTTCAATTCAGCTTAACTCTTGGAGGAAGTATGATCTATGATGAAGATCTTCCCAAGGTTTGTCCGGACTAGTCATTGCTTTGATTACTACTTCGTCAGAGGGAAAGACTAAGTCTAACGAATCGATGTTGGAGAGAGAACCCTGAGCCCAAATAGGCTCTAGAAGTGGATCTAACTCTTGTGTAGTAGTTGGATCAGTGTTAGTTGAAGCTTGCTAGACTAAAGAGTACTCTACTTCAGCAGTGGACAAGTGCATGGACATACCCGAGTGCCCTATCTCATCCATCATGGCTAATGGGGAAGGAAGAATCCAAGGATCCTCAAAGTAAGTCGTGCGAAACGACGAAACTTGAAAAATCTCAACCTTATGGTGATTAGATATAAATTTGATATCATCGTGAGGAGGTGGGTAATCAAAGGTACCCATCAAGGATGGGCACAAACCAACTCGTATGTTAACGACACCTGGTTGAGGATTATCAATCATCGGGACCGTGGATTCCCCCAAAGCTAGGTTAGGTCTGGAAAAAGACAATTGATCGATGGTCACTATCTGACCCTTGTGTGGAAACAACAAGACTTGAAAAACTGTAGCAACCATAGCTTGCATAGCATAAGTACAACTCCATCCTAACAAGAGGTTATAGTCGAGGGGAGCATCGACTACCTCTACTTTGACACACATGGTCTTCCCTCCTAAATGCACGGGAAAAGAAAGAATGATTCCATGTGGTCAGAACGAACGACCGTCGAAAGCAGTGAGGAGAGTAGGTGATGGAGAAAAAACGAGTTGGCCAATTGCCTTCCAACATGCCAACGATATAACGCATGTCGAGGCACCCTCATTGACCACTGTGTGGAAGATATTCTGAGTAAAAGTTTTCGTGGGATAAGCCACTACTATCTGAAACTCTACGTGGTAAGGCAGATGAGGTTTTAAGTCGGTTGTATCTAACATGATGGTACTCAGATTACAAGTCTCAGTAGAGCCCAAAGCGGTTAACAAGGCTTTCCTCTTAGAAGGGCAACTTTGGAGGACCTCCAAAGAAGACATCACACAAGGGGTTTGTGATAAATCTTCCACCACAGAGTAGTTCTGGGCGGCCCTTGCATTTGGGTTATGAGAATCTTTTTTAAATGCACCCTTGGGAATGTGTGTCATTGTTTCACCCAACGTCTTCTCAATCTGTAGAGGAAGAGATGGGAGTTCAGCTTCTTTACCCTTCTCAGAAGTTCTTGGTTTACTATAAACATGGACTCTAGTTGATATGAAAGCACCACCCCTAACCATATATACATTCGTGGATGAGGGATTTTTTAGAGGTGGGCTGGTTTCTTGGATACCCCCTTCTGTGCTTATAGAGGCTTGAGTTAGATTTTTCCCATATTGAAAAGGATTAGTCAACACTACTTGTTGTTGTTGTGTGACAAACTTTTGGGCCTCTGCAAGTCGAGGACAAAGATGGTCAGGTGGTCTTCCATGCACAAGTTGCATGGATACCTCTCCTTATGTCTTTCTGTGTTGTCCCCACCAGCATTATCAATGGGTTTTTTATCCCCCTTACCCTTCTTTCGTTGTTTTTACTTCCCTTCAGGCTGTTGGGTGGCCTTTGGGTTAGTCGACTGCACGATGTGTACTTCTGACGTTTGGGTAGTGAGAGAAGTCAAAGTAGTATTTTGGCTGGCTGTTGTGTGTTGTATGGATAACTGTTGCAAATGCTTTGTCAATTGCTCAACGGGCTTGGTTTGTGCTGAACCAACAATACCATCGACATGTGGTCCAGCTCTTTGTCTAGTTTTATCCAGTATCGAACGTGGCGCATCTGGTAAGATGTTGTATAATAAACTAGACTGAGAATAGATGAGCTCAAACTGTTGATCCCTCATGATGGCATATTCATTGGAGAAAAATCTGGATGTTGCGACRTCTTTGGATAAATGTGGGACCAAAGACTTAAGGAACCACTCAAGCAGGAATGTTGGTGGGACTGGTACCTTGATTAAACTCTTCCAACATCTCCACTCTCAKATATGATCAGAGATATGGCCCATTGTTGTYTGTTCRAAATTGATGAGTAGATTTGTGCCAGCATCGTATCTCACAGGTAAATGGAAATGGTTAAGGAAGGCCATCGCCAATTYACCAAAAGAAGAGTATCTTGAGCGATCGAGCTCAATGTACCATTTCGTGGCACTCCCAATGAGACTACGTTGAAACAATCAAAACTGTACGGATTCATMTTTCAATAAGTTAGATGAGCACCAAAGATGAAAGGTAGTCACATGATCACCTGGATATTCATTAGGATTGGCCTCTAACTTTGGAATGTCCAAAGGCAACTTCATTAGCATCGGAGGCCAACGCGGATCATGACAAATGGGATCATTTGACAAACTTTTCAAATCTGGCAAGTGTAAAGTCGCTAGGAATGGTATTTTGGGTTGCTGCTAATAACCTGGGAAAAAGGGTCATGGAGTTTGACTGGCACCACGTTGACAGGAAAAGTTTGGCTGCTGGCCCAGATTCTGGTAGAAACCATGGCCCTGACCAGCGTAAGAATTTTTCATCTATGGAGACATCATCGACTGATTTCCAAAAAAGAACATAGAGTGTTGGGCATGCATTGTATTCAAAGGAATTTGGGAAGGATTACCCCATGTTGGTCCCGTGTGGATAGGCATAGTAGTCTGTCCGGGGTTCCATTAATTGTGGAAAGAATTACCCCAGAATGACATTCCGGAGGAGGGAATGAATCCTTGCCTTGAATTCCAAGGTCCTACTATGTGTGCCCCCTGTGCAGGAATAGTACCTTGCGCAGGAGTAGAATGTCCAAAAATGGGGTTTCCCCCAATCAGGAAAGCGGATGATGAGAATGTTTTGTTACCAAACGTTATGTTCCAAGAAAATGGTGTTGAACCTATTGGCATACTGTGCGAAGGTGGTCCCTGACTCCCCGCTCCAAATAAACTATTGTGTTTAGGTTGCCCGATGGATTGTTGATGCGAATCGTCGAGTGAAGGGGACGAAGGAGGGATATGACCTCCTACGTAAGGAAAAGCGTTAAAAGGGACAAGAGTGCCCCCCAAGTGACCTTGCAGAGCTCCCTGCCCCCAGACCCAAAGTCTGTAAAGTGGGGTAGGTTAGTACAAGACTTGTACACGAACTAGGCATACCGTATGAGAACGGAGGGCCTATCGCACTAGGTGTGAAGGAGGTTGTGGCTGCCACCATAGATGGGTTCGGTCCACTATGCGACGTAGTTGCGGCCAAGACCATGGTGGCTTAGATCAAGGATGGTATGTTAGGAGATGAATCTCCTATGGTGACAACCATGATGAGAATTGAACAATTCCCAGAAGAAGTAACAACATTTGTTTCCATTACTATGTGAGGCACTGTCTAGCATTCATGAAATTGGATTGGTACAATAAACGGTGCCAAGATATCATTGGTTGGGGTTTCAACCGAGCCAAGAGCGGTTGCTTCAAGTTTCAAAACGTTCAATTCCTCCAGGGGTTGTTCAGGCACAATGGTTTGTAACCTGGTTGCTTCAAAAGACCCTTGTTGGTCTAGCTTCCACCTTAATGGTGACAGGGGTGGCTCCAGTGTAACCAGCAGCAGGCCAAGAAGCCTTCATGACCAGCAGAGCTTGGGATCCTCCACTATGTGAGAATATACAAGACACTCTAAGGTAGTCTAAACGTTCAAAATTAACACACACTAAAAAGAAGCCCCTAAGAGATAAGACAAGAAATCACTAAATTATTTGGAAGAATAGTTACAACAACCAACACAAGAGAAACTTACCAGTGCAAGTGAAACTCGAACACGGAAGCACCCTCTAGGTATACTCTGCAAAGCATGGCCCAATGTCTATCCTAGGTACCGTGGTATACCCCTGCAGTCACCTGTGTATGTTCCTAAAAATATTAGCAACTAGGTTAACAACACGTGAACAGTCACCAGGCAGGTACAGTCCAAAGTCGGGTAGACCACAATGAGCAGGGTATCGAGCCTGAAACCTGTCAAGGGTATCGAGAGAAAATGGTTTGAAAGACAATAGAGGACCTCRAATGGATTCGAGACCCACGAATCCCTGTGGCAAATGAAAACGACGGAATCCCAAAACAAGCCCTCTATATGTGTTCTCCACTACGATTGGTCTGGCTTTGGAGGGGTTATCTCCGCTACCTTTCCGCACGCGACCTCGTGTTTATCCCTTGTGTTAGAGGGGGATCCCAAATAAATTCCATGAAACTGGACTTAGACACTCCCTATCTCAGACTCCAATGTTTGGTTTTGAATGGCCTTGAAGAGTTTCCTCTCCAACCTAATCCAAGGCCCTAGTCCTGAACTAGTTTGTGAACCCTACAAACAGAAAAGTCCACTAGATTTTAAAATTAGTGTTGCTTTTATGAATCTTTCTTACGTCAAGGGGTATGAGGGTGAAACTGATGATGTGTAAAAGACGAAAGAAAAAAATGAATAAAAAAGCTGGAAACAAAACTTTTACTGAATGGAAAATTTCAACAACTTTTCACAAAGAAAGATTTTTAATTTTTCTAAGATTTTGGACAGCAAACTCAAAGGAATTTCACTCGACTATGAGATACTTATGATCTAAGTGAACTGCAAAAAATTATGAAATAAAATACTTCTCCCTAGCTAATGATGTAGAAACACACTCTTCAACCAAAGAAGAAAATAGAAAGAGATTTTTTTTATTTAAGTGCTAGTAAAGCAAGAAAGGGAAAATACTGATAAGCAAAAAACCAAGAAAAACAATTCTGACTTAAAGCGTAGATCACAAAGAATCAGATTAAAGAATCACATAATGGCAATTGTAAAAACAATGACTCTCATGCTTGTCTAAAAACCATAAGAAAACAAAATTTTTATTTTTTATTTTTTTGACAACGTTTTAAATCAGAAAAAACAAGCTAAGGCTAAAAATAATTTTAAGCTGTTGATTGTTCAAACATAGATTCAAACACCTGAGAGGAATACTTCTTATCAAAGGAGGGGATGACTGCCCCACTCTAAACAAAAAGTAGCCTGTACAATCATGCAAATGTCACTCAAACAAAACACGCGGGAACACGTGCTGAACAGTAATAGAGGGAGTGTACACACGGGCTGACCTTGTACAGGCTGTGTGTATATCTAAACTCTAAGGAAAAATATGAAAACAGACATCACCAGGAAGAGACCTCTGGTATTGATAATCAGGATCCCTTGAAGGCTTTGATACTCTTTCCAATAGAAAAACAAATAATGCAAGGAAAAATAATAAGGCAAAAAACAATCTGAGATAGGACTGTTAGCAAACAAGACTCAGACAGAATTTCAGAAAACCCCCTGAGAATGTGTGATTCTGACAAGGAAGAGGAGGACTGCCTTTGAGGTTCTCTGAACTCCTACACGCTACTTCTATCTCTACAACTATCCCTTATGCACTCTAGTTCAGTTTCTTTTATTTTTATTAGCTTAGTTCTTTGATTATTTCTTATGCTTGATGTTTCTAACTCTTTCATTCACTGTTGTATTGTCCATCTTACCCAACTGGACTTGTAAGTGTCCTTATTATGCTCATTTAGGTGACGAAAGGAACACAACAATCATGGATATAGTTGTAGCTGATATCCCTCCTAGGTTTGGTATGTTGTTGTCAAGATCTTGGTGTAAGAAGCTTGGGGGATGTTTTCAAATGGATATCTCTTATGCCACTATACCTATTTTTGGAGGAAAATTTAGGAGAATCTATCGTGAAGCTCAATTGGCATATATTATCAGTGACAATGATCATTCCATAAATCATCATTTCTATGAAGTTGATGTGTATTTAGGATCCTCTATATTTCATATTGATGACGTTGTCCAATAATATTTCCTTTGACTCAGTCAACTATTGTTCCACAGTCTTCTAAGAATAAAAATTTTCTATGGAAAGTATACTTTGATGGAGCCCATCCAAAGAAGGGGTAGAGGCAGGTGTAGTGTTGATTTTTCCTGAACATGAAGTCATTGCATCGTCTTACAAGTTAGAATTCAATATAACAAATAACATTGCAGAGTATGAGGCATTGTTGTTAGGTCTCAGGGAAGCTAAAGAAATGCAAATTTAGTATTTGAAGGTTCATGGGGATTCTGAACTCATTGTACAACATGTCAGAGATGTATATCAGAAAAATAATATCTGGTTGAAAGATTATAGAAATGAGGTATGGGACATCATTGAATCCTATTTTTTTTGTCTTTCAACATTATATATATTCCAAGAAATCCGAATGAGCGGGCTGACTCACTAGTCGTGGAAGCAAGTAATTTTAAACCTTCTTGGCCCCCAAAGATGAAATATGAAGTAGATATTAGGTACAAGCCTTATATTCCAGACAATGTCAAGCATTGGAGAGTAGTTGAGGAATATTTCGAAATCAAAAGGTTCATTGAAGCTATAGATTATTTTTCTTCAATTCATATTGATCAAGATGAAGATTTAGATGAGGACAATCAAAATTTAAATTTTAATAATATGATTGTTTGGCATAAGATATTGCAATTTCCCACTAATCATATCCCAAAAGGTCCGGTACCTCTTGAAAGGAATTTTTATCATAATTATGTTTCTGTGAAGCTCCCTGATCCAGAAAAAGAACCAGAGGTGACTAATTGCAATCTTGGGACTGTTGCAAATACCAAGCATGTTAAATTATCAAAATTCATGTCAGAAAAATACCGAGCTAAATATGAAGAAATGTTGAAGGAGTTCAATAATGTTTTTGCATGGAAATATGAAGATCTTAGGACTTTTTATGAAACTATAATTCAACACAAGATACCTTTGAAAGAGAATGTAAAACCTTTCAAGAAGAAATTAAGGGATTTTAATCCTCTTTTGTTACCTATTATGGAGAAGGAAGTCAAGAAAATTTTAGATGGAAAGATCATTGTACCCTTGAGGTATTCTGTCTAGATAGAAAATTTGGTGCCAGTGAGAAAAAAGAATGGTGAAATCATACTTTGTGTCGATTTCATAAATTTGAACAAGTTTTCCGAGAAAGACAACTATCCATTGCCCAAAATGGAACATATATTGTAGAGGGTGGTGGGATCCAGCAGGTTGTCTATGATTGATGGTTTCTATGAATACAACCAGGTACTTTTTTCATCCAGATGATATGGAGAAGACATATTTTACAACAACTTGGGGTAATTTTATGTACACCCGAATGCCTTTTGGTTTAATGAATGTTGGGGCCACTTTTCAACGAGCCATGGATATCACATTCGTGGGAGAGAAGGATAAGTTTTTTTTCATCTATTTGGATGAAATTAATGTATTCTCTAACTTTGATAAGGAGCATCTACGCCATTTGAGACAGGTATTTCTAATGTGCAGAAGGTATGGTCTTTCTTTAAATCCAAAAAGTCTCATTTTGCTTTAGAAAAAGGGAAATTGCCAGGTCATATTATTTGTGTTGATGGAGTTAAAATTGATTCCGCTAGAGTGATAGATATTCAAAATATTTCTATCCCTAGAACTAAGAAGGAAATCTAGTCTTTCCTTGGGAACATAAACTTTCTCAGAAGGTTTATTCCCAACTTTGTTGAATTGGTCAAACACATAACTGGAATTTTGAAGAAAGGTAGTGAGATCAAATGGAGAACTGAAAATAAGGATTATTTCCAGTCTATTAAGAAGGCTATATTAGATGCCTCTGTTTTGATTAGCCTAGATTTTGAAAAAGAGTTACTGATTTTTGCTTTTGCATCTCAAGATACTTTAGCAACTGCCCTTCTACAGAGAAATTCTGAGGGTTTTGAACAACCCGTTTCCTTTTTCAGTAGGGAACTTTGAGGTGCTAAGTTAAAATACGATATCACGGAGAAGCAGGATTTTTCTTTGGTCAAAGCATTAAAGTATTTTAGATTTTATGTGATACATTCCAAAGTCATTGCATATGTACCATATAGTGCTATTAAAGATATCTTGACTCAGTTGGAAAGTGATGAAAAGAGAAGTCAATGTATATCTAAGTTACTTAAATATGACATGGAGATCAAGCCTACCAAGCTAGTAAAAGGGAAGGGGTTAGCTGAGCTACTAGTTGATTCCAATTGCAGAGATCTGGGAGTTGATTACATCTGCAACAATTCAGGAAATTTACATCCTCAAACCAATAGTTCTCAAATCAATAAAAATATTGTTGAATCAAAATGGTATAGAGATATCCTTTATTTTCTACAGAATTTCCAAGGTCCTCCAGGAATGGATAAGTCTAAAGTAAGATCCATGAAACTCAAATTTGTTAAGTATTGTGTGAATAATCAAACTTTGTTTTGGAAAGACCCTTCTAGATTTTTACCGAGATGTCTTGACAAAGAAGAAGCACAGAGAGTCATTTCAGAATTTCATGAAGGAGTGTGGGGGGGACATCACTTATGGAAGTCCACTACATATAAGATACTCAGGGTTGGGTATTATTGTCCTAATCTATTTTCTAATGTCTGTGCAAAGGTTAGAGCATGTGAGAAATGCCAAAGGTTTGCTGGTAAACAAAATATTAATTCCTTACCTCTCAAGCCTGTAAAAGTGTATGCACCTTTCCAACAATGAGCTTTGGATTTCATAGGTGAAATTCATACTCCATCTAGTGGCCAACACATATGGATTTTGATAGCTATAGATTACTTCACGAAGTGGACTGAAGTTGTACATACAAGAAGGGCAATTGATAAGGTAATCATAATTTTCCTTGAAGAGAATATTTTATCTAGGTTCGGTTGTCCAGAAGTGGTTCTCATAGATAATGTTTCATATTTAAAATCCTCTAACATGGTAAAATTCGGTGAATACTATGGCATCAAGCTTAGGCATTCTATTGCTTATTACCCACAAGGTAATGTCTAGGCAGAATCATACAATAAAAGTGTGGTAAAGATCATTAAGAAACTTCTGGAGGATAATAAGAGGGCTTGGTATTCAAAGTTGAAATATTTTTTGTGGGTTGATTGTGTTAGCACAAAGAGAGCAATTGTAACTTCAATGTTTCATTTAGTATATGGAATGGAAGCAATCTTTCTAGTACAACTTGATTTTCCATTTGTAAAATTTCTGCAGGAAATTGAAGCTGAACCTAATGATGCAATCAGAAGGATTTTCCATATTGTATAATTGCAACAAGAAAGAGAGAAACTTATTGGGAATCCACATCAACATCAACAGAAAGTTAAAGAGACTTTTTACAAAAAATAAAAAACACAATATTTTCTACCCGAAGATTTGGTTTTGAAATGGGATGCCCACAGAGAAATGGTTTTGAAATGGGATGCCTATAGTCAGGTCCTTTCAGGGTGGAGAAGGTATTGGACAACAACACTTTCCTATTAAAAAATTTGGAAGGTGAAGAGGTTTTTGGTGGCCCTGTCAATTTGTGTTTTCTGAAGAAATCCTTTTACTAAAGCCATTGGTGGCTCAAATCCCATTGTACATATCAGTGTGGTGTGGTAGATAGACAATAAAGGAATCGAT
>JASDQU010102244.1:241708-256382 GCA_032191745.1 Picea mariana
TAATGGAGAAAGGTTGTAAACAAGGTAAGTACTTTATGGATAATTGGATGGAGTAAGATACCCTTTGTGGAACTACATTCTAGCTTGGAATACGATGATTATGTAGATCAGTTATCATTGATCAGCTATCAAAGTCTTGATTCCAGTGGATCATTGAAGATTAGGAATATCTTGGAAGGATAAAGAGGAAGATGCAATGTAATCATCTAATTGGAAAGAAGCTCAACCAAATATCTTTTTCTATGAAAGGCTGTTTCCTTAATTATAGGATCTTTTTTTAAACTGTTTATTGTTTTGTATATCAGTAGATAAAGGAAGAAATTCACCCTAAGCACTTGTAGGGATTAGTTTTTATGTGTCCCTGACTATCAAGTTGACCATAAATGCATGTAACCAATGTAAAACGCTATATATTGGATGAATTACAAAAAGAACAAGGGGGAGATCTCTATTTTAACTTTCATTTTAAAAATTTCAAGAGCTAATTTTTTCTTATATTTTCTTATGTAAAGATATCAGCTACTTATGAAGCCAATGGTTAATGAATGTTTCTATTCTTTTTTTATCGTCTATTTTACTTCATCTTGAACATATTTTGTTGTTGTATGATACATGACTACAAATACATGTTGAGAAGGTTTCTTTATAAGGATACATTGCAATCTTTTCCATAGAAATGTTTAATCCCTTTGATTCTTATTTGGAAATGGTCTCTGAGTAATGATTCATTATTCTAATGAGTAAAGGCATTAAAGAACAGGTTTCTCTTTGGTGAATTTATTAGTTTTTGTTCCAAAATTATTCCATACCATATCACTTATCTTATTTCATTGATCAGGTTTTATTTACCTAGTTTGTTGCACATAGGAAAGTGGTTTAAATAGCACAAATCACAGGCCTCATTGAAACCAAATGTGTGATCTTTCCACCTTCACAAACTTATTGATCATTTTGAAACAATATGTTCTAGGATTGACTCAATAACAATCTTGAATTGACTTATAATGCTACCACCCTTGTTGTACCTTCCAGAGCCAAAAAAATCATATTTTTCCACATATACACGCCCTACTAGTTAGATAGCATGCGTATACGCAGGTTGCACCACTACAGCCTGCGTACATCAGGTTTGGTACTCAAAATTTAAAATTGTGTTGGGTTTCCATGTCATGTCACATGATCCATGATCCTTGACCTTAAATATATTGGAAAGGTTCCTACTCAGCCCTTCAATTCCATTTGAAGGCTATAAATTGGGCCATATCCAAGCCATGGAAGGGAAGAGAATTCAACTCTTGAGAGAAAATATACTCTAGATAAATTTCACTTCACATTGAGTCTGCATCCCTTTATCCTTAAAAATTTTAACACATTGTTCATCCCCTAAGATCTTCCTTCTTTGACTGAGAACCTCATTGTCTCAATTATATGAGATTTCCTTTGGTGGAGGGTTGAAGTGGTGGAGGCTCAGTTGGAGGGACTTAGTTTCTCGGTTCTTATGTGTGTCGTTACAGAAGTTTGTCACTTATACACTTTTGTTGATCATTTTTAATAGAAATGTTGTTTTTCACATCCAATTGACATCTTGCAAATATTTGAATTATTATTCCATGGGTGTACTTTTCATGTATGTTAATGGATTGTGCTATTTTATGTGATAACTTTATATATTATCACCATATGCTTGTGTATCTTGGTTGTTGAGGACATGTTTCAGGTATAAAGCTTTGAGTTGTGTTCTCAACGATGGTCTTCATTAAACATCTAGACGAGGTAGGCTCTTGAGCTTGTCCTATTAGAATTTCATTTATATAACACACTTAGGATTAGAGTTTATTTATGCGTGTCATTTCATTTTTTGTGGTTTAATCCATGCTATAGAGAGATTTTCCTCGTAACACTAGTGCTCAAAAATAAATCATTACCATGGGCTGAACCCAAAAATTGAAGTTAAGAAGGCCCAAGTCAAGGTACATTAAGTAAGAAAAAGTTAGTGTTTTGATATTTAGACACTCAGGATCTAGCTAAGTTCAACTTGGTATAATGTGTCTTTAGGTAAAATGTGTTTCCTTAGTGTGATTTGGTAATTATATAATCTAATAGTCATGATTGTGTTCTAGACATAACGTGACCTAACAACTCTTCTTATCCTTCATACTACACATAATTGGTCTGTGATAATTATTTAAAGAGCATGGAGGGTCATTTGTTGATGATTAATTGTGAGAGATTTATATGCAACTACTTTATTTTTAAAGTAATATATTTCCTCAAGTAGTTTCATTGGCTAGGGCCATGGTTTGAGGGTTCTAACAATGTAATACACTAGTGTACTACTCTTTGATCTATTTGTGTGAATAGTTTCCTTAAGGTGGTTGACCTCTATGGATACACCATTTTTACAAACATGGTATCAGAGATCCTATGAAGACCCACTCACATTATTGATAGAGATCAAGAACCCATGTTGTTCCATGCATCAAAGTACTTCTATATTTTATTTTGAATTTATGGGTCGAGTGAACTACTCCACTACATTTAGAGTGTCAATTTCAATTATAAATTCTTTTCGTTTCAACAGAAAAGGTTTATGTTTTCCCAAGATGTGATCATTTATATCAAATTGAGAGGTATATAGTTTCATTACTTTTTATTTTTTTCTATCTCTTTCTTATTGTTTTAACATTTCATTTTTGTTTTTCTATTTATATTTCCAGGTTTCTCCCTTTCTAATTTGTGTATTCTCTTTTCATAATGATTTTTGTGATCTTGGAAAATGACAAATAAATGACAAATAGAGAAAAAAGATTTATGTCCTATGTATGCTCTTTTCCTTGTACCTTGTATGATATTGGTAGATTAGAAATATGGGGAACAATTTCATTTTCCATATAGACTAAATGATATCTAACCCTGTCTTATAAAGTTTGAAAGATTCTTCTTTTGAAGTTTTCTTTTTTGTGTGTGCAGTGGTGTTTGAATCCTTTTGCAAGTAAAAACAAGGGTTTTAAGGTGGGCATGCACTTCAAGGAAGCCATGAGTAAAAAAATTCATTTCTCCTTTGTAACATTTGTTATATCGTTTTTAATATCTCATGTGGTTGAAAGTTTGTTTATTAAAATAGAGGTATTGAGTTCAAGTCTTTCATTTTGTAAGTTACTATTTGGAAAAATGAATGAAACTTTAAGTTATAAAATAACTTTATTGTAAAGTACATCTCACTTAAATTATAAAAGTGAATCACTCAAAAAGTAATTGTATTCTTGTCTTTTTAAATTACTTTTTGCATGTAACTTTAAATTATAAACTAATTTTATTGTAAAAATGATTCTCATGGATTTTTTAAAAATGGTTCACTTGCATTATAAGAGTAAATTATTTGTAAAAATGATATTATAGGGAAAAGTTAGACAATGAGGGAAACTGTTTTAACCCTTCACAACTTGGCAACTTGTCATCCACCCATCCCCATATGGACCAACCTCCACCTATCATGTCGCTTCTTGGTTGTTTTCTATGCCTTTTTCCAAAGGGAATACCTTTGACATCAAAAATCCATTTTTGATCTGTACAATGTCGTGGATATTCCACTGGAACAGTTCATCACAACAAATCTAATAAATAAAATTGAAATCTACACTATGAAGGTTAAATTCCTTTAGATTCCAGAATATTTAGTTATTGATTTTATGCTTATGCATGAAACATATAAAATGAGGAAAATAGAGAACAATAAAGTACAATCACACACCATCCACAACATAACAAAAATACTTTCCCTAGGAAACCCTTATGGGAGAAAACCCATCTAGAAGGTGAGGTTTCTCTACTCTCTTTTCTATGGTATAGAAATAACGCAAGTACAAAGAAGAGGCACTCTCTGTGAAGTTACGTAAGACCTATGACCTATTAGATTTATATATAAGATTAAACCCCTCTGTCATGTTCTCGAAATTCTCACTCCAATTTGTTCTACTTTGCTATGGAAAAAAATACAATAACATAGAATGGAACCCCTTCTCCTCCTAGTGGCCCAATATTTGACATATCCTGATAGCCATCTAGGGGAAGGTTTTTGACTTCTTCAACCCTAAATTGTGGTAGGGTTTTGAACCTTCTAGAATATTATTTAAATTCCTCATGTCGATAGCCCCATATGCATGATTAATAGGGGTTGACATGGCATCCTCTCATACCATGGTGGTCAACATGATAGGGAAACTTACGGGAGGAAGAACTTTTGCATACAAACTCTGATTGATGCACAGTCTACACCATTGGAAAGGTATTAGAGTGTAGAACATGTCAAGTGGGTGTGCACAAGTTTTGTCCACTAGAACCGCAAAAAACACCAGTTAATGCCTCAAAATGGATCTGGAAGGTCTAAGACCCCAATTTTCCAAATTGGGACCTGCCACTAAAATGACGTTGCAAGTTGATTCCTCCATTTTTTTCCACTCTGAAAGAATCGAGATAGATGAAAAGTAATATATTGATCCAATATGGATCATTCCTCCCCATTTAGGGAGGCTTTTGGTCCCAAAAATATTTACTGAATAAGGTGAGGAAATGTTTCATCTACCTTCTCCTTAGAGTACCACTTTGGTTATCCTGAAAGTTGTCCTTTCAACCCAATATTCCAAAGGTCATGTTGCGCATGTCTTGTAGTTCTATATTGCGTTTGAAAAACTGCGTCCTCTACTAACTCTTCCTAAGCATCTGGTGCCAAGTCCTCTATAGAAGGTAGGACCTTCTCCTCCTCCTCATCCAACATGGAAGGCTCATAGAGTTTGAGATTCTCCACATTCACTATTGAGTAAATGTGCATGTATGAAGGTGGAAAGATCTTGTAGTAATTATCTCCCACATTTTCCAGCAACTCAGAAATACCATACCACAAAGTCTTGATCTTCTTACCAAGACCATGTATCCTTTCCTTATTCATTTGTAATCATACTATGTCTCCCACTCTAAATTTTCTCTATGTTTTGTGTCGGTCATGTCTAGCCTTGTACTTTTCTTGTGACTTCTTCAGTGTCTCTTGTACTTGCAAATGGATTTTCCTGATCTTATAAAGATTTTTTCTTCTTTTAATGCATCTCCTATGAGGTCCTCCCTCACTCATCCTTTTTTCCATATACAAAATCTAAGGGTGAAGGTGAAAAATACCCAAAGAAAGTTTTGAAAGGAGACTTACCAATAGAAGTGTGAATTTCTCAGTTATAATAGTGTTGTATATAGATCATATTTTCATCCAAGGTCTTCAGATGCTTCTGATTGTAACCACTCAAAAGATACGCCAAAGTCTTGTTGTCTACTTTTGTCTGCACATCAATCTATGGATGGAATCCCATATACCTATTCAATTTAGTGTCCATATTCTCCCACAATGTAGTCCAAAATACACTGAGAAATATGGTATCCTTGTTTGAGATGATTCTCCTTGGTATCCCAAAGTGTGCCCAGACTTGTTCAAAGAACTTGTTTGTTTATTCATGTTCGTTGATGGTATTTTTACAAGGCATGAGAATGCACATTTTGTTGAACCTGTCAACTACCACAAATAGATAGTCATTTCCCTTCATGGTTGTTGGTAAACCTCCCACAAAATCCATGTAAATACTTTCCCAAGGTTGAATAGGTACAGGTAAGGGATGGCATAAGCCTTACTTCCTATTACTGAGACTGCTAGTACAACAGAGTATACATCCTCTAATACATTGTGCTACATATTCTTGCATTCTAGGCCGATACACATACCTTTGTAAATTGGAAAATGTCTTCCCAACACAAAAATTTCATGGAACCTTGGAGGTGGGAGCATCTCTGATAAGTTGCAGAATTTCACCTTTAGGAACACAAATCTTTTCAAGCTTGTAGAGAAGACCATTCTAGAAGTGATAGTCAACCTTGTTGTTACCCTTTTTTATATGAATTTGGCTCTGCATCTATCGAAACACCTCCTTCAAGTCCTCATATTCTATGTATGCCTCTTTTTATGCATCATGGGTAAAAATCTCCATGTGCATCTGAGTTCCCAAAGATATAATCTTAGATGTGGGTGGCCATGAAATCATGTCTCCCAACCTATTTGTGCTACCCTTATTATACTTTATGAACAAATGAAATTGTTGTTAAAACCCCATACACTTATAATGTGTGGTTTATTGTACCTTACTCTGGACTTGGAAATATTGTAGAGGTTGGTGATATGTGTAGATGATGGTCTCCTTTCCCATCATTTAGTGCTTCCTGTTTTTGACAACTTGTACCAAGGCATATAACTCCTTGTCATAGGTAGGGTAGTTGAGAACCACCCTATGAGATACTTCATAATGATAGCATATGGGCCTTACTCCTTGCATCAATATTGCTCCCATTTCATACCCACTTGCATATGTCTCCACTTCGAATGGATTCTCCACGTTTTGTAGTGTGAGCATTGGTGATTGATTGATCTTTCTTTTCAGTTCATCAAATGCCTTTTGTTGATTCTTCCCCCATCTGAAACTCTTACCATTGGTTGTTATTATGTGGAGTGGTGCAGATATCACTAAAAATGAAGCTATGAACTTCCAAAAGTATTTTTATTCCCCAAAAAAACTCCTAAATTCAGTGAAATTTGTAATAATTGGCCATTTCATGATGGCATCCATCTTTGTGGGATCTATATTGATCTCCCTTCCACCAATCAAATACCCCAAATACACTAAACATTGTTGAGAAAACACACATTTCTTGAGATTGGTCAGTAGTTGGTTCTTTTTCAGAGTCTCTAATGCCTCCATAGGATGTGACTTGTGATCCTCCTAGGTAGCATTGTAAACCGTTATATCATCCAAATAGAAAACAAAAAATGAATCTAGATAAGGGCATGAAACATCATTCACTAAACTCATAAATGTAGTCGGTGTTTTGCATAAACCAAGTGGCATAACCAACCACTCATATAAAACTTTCCATGTCTTGAAGGTAGTCTTCCAGGTATCTTCTTCTTTGACTCACACCAAGTCATATCTTGATTTCAAATCCAGCTTACTGAAGTACTTGAAATGCTACAGTTGGTCCAAAAAACCATTGATCCTTGGTAGAGGATATTGATTCTTTAGTGTAATATTAATCAATTCCTTGTAATCGATACACATTCTCCAAGTCCTATCCTTCTTGGGCACAAGGTGAGATACTTAGTCGAATCACACCCTACTCAAACAACTATTGCAACTTCTTCTTTACTTCATTTGCTTCGAGAACAAATTGTCTATACAACCCAGTATTTAGCAATGGGGAGTCTGGAAATAATTGTATTTGATGCTCCACATCCCTCTTGGGTGGCATCCCTTTAGGATCCTTGAATACTCCTTTGTATTCCTATAGAAAATCCTCCAAATAATGTTTCTATTATGTCGTACACCCCTCAAGGGATGCCTTCACCCTCATTGACTCATCATCAAACTAATTTTCTCTTAAGAAAAGAAAATCATATTTGTTACTAGAATTGATCAACTTATTGGATTGGTTGGCACTTACCATTGAGATATTTGACTTTCCTTTGTGACCGTTGGCGATGGGACTTCCCACCCTTGATCAATTGGTACCGATTGTCTCTCTGCATGAATATTTCATCCCTCATATACATGTAGGGGATTCGAAACACTACTCCACATACATCAAGGGGTACGATGTCCAACTCCACTTCATCAATAAAATAAACACTTATAGAAAATTTAATATTACATTGTTTCATTACCTTTATATTTGCATCCTTGTTTACCCAACCTAATGGATAGGGGCTAGGGTGATCATGAACCTCCAATCCAAGCTTGTTGACCAGATCCATTGCTATGAGATTATCCTATGAACCAAAGTCAAGCAAAGTATCTATCTTGGTCTTATTGACTTAAATATTGATGTGGAAGAGATTTATCATCTCCTTATCTTCCTGGTGATGAAGGCTACTCAGATTCACCTAATTTTGTATAGATGTGAAGACAATATTTTCATCCACATATGATCTACTTTCAACCTGATTTCTTAAATATTTGGCTAAAATATTCTTTTTATTTTCGTCCTTCTTGTGGTTCTACAAGTTCATCTTTGGATGCAATTTCCATAATTTTTCTTCGGTGTGGCCATCAATGTTGCAATGATTTCAATGTTTGCTAGGACCTTTTCACTGATTTGTAGTGGATTTTGTTTTCTTATATATTCCCCCTTTCCACTTCTTCTTCTCCTCCCTGGAAGCTTCTTGGTTCTCTTTTTTCTTCAAACCTCTTGGTTGTCGCTTCTTTCATCTTATCTTTCCCAGGTATTATGTTTGTACACATGCCTCATCCATTATCCCTAGCTTGAAGACCATCACCTGATTTCATACATGGCTATGTAAACCCCCGAGATACTTGATGAGTACATGTGGGTTCTTCAGAGAGATACCCAACATGGTGGCCATCTTTCTGAACTGAGAGGTGTACTCATGTACACTCTGGCCCTACCTCTTCCTGAAGTAGTGCCACTGGATCTATTGGTCCTCTACATTCCCGATAGGGTATAATTGGGACTTGATGAGGGTTTTAAGTCGTCACACCTAGTTATTGGTAGATCACCCTCATGCCTAAGTGTTTCCATATGGATTTCCCACAAAGTTAAAGCATGGCCCTCTAACTTCAATCTAGCAAATGAAATCTTTTGCTCTTCATCTATATGGTGAATGCTAAAATAAACTTCTAGTTGTCGTAACCAATGATTTAATATTAATGCATCGATCTCACCTTGGTATGGATTTATGTCCACTTTCACTTCCATATTTAATAGGGACTGTGAAGGGTTCACGACACTTGAACATGGACGCTCCTTCTCATATTATTTCTACTAATCCTTTCTCAAGTCTTCGTGATCTCCCAATTTCCCCTCTGATCTTATCTCTAAGTTAAAGCCTCCATCATCTTCGAAAGGTGTGAGCTTTCTTGAAAGAGCCACCATGAGGAGGTACATATTGTGACTAATTTTGGTGACTTGTGCTTCCAACCTCTCAAATCTCTCTTTTTTTGGATCTCGAGGGTTATTATGAATAGAATCGTCCACCATGGCTAGGGTTTTCATGACTTCTCTTTAAGATGATTCCTAGGTGTTATAACCCTAAATTGCACCACACATGCTTACCTGGCATCAGGCCAACTCATATCCCTTCATTGCCAAAACATCTGCTGAAGAAACTTCTTGGAAATCCTCTTGTGTCAAGGCCCACGCACCCTAACCTATTACTGCATGTGTGTGCACGCTGGTTGGCTCACTACAGCCCACGTGTACCTAACAAAGCACGAAAAGAGGAAATTTTCTGACAAAACAAAAAGCTATGGGACAGTTAACTGAAACTCCTGGCCATGCATGGCCGAGGGTTTGTCCAAAACCCTAGCTCCTTCTAGCCTATAAAAGAAGGGGTACGGGTACCATTTGGAGGAGGAAAAATATAGCTAAGAAACTTTGCCCATTTTCCAAATCCATTGTCCCAACCCTTTAGCCTTTCCTCATGCCAAAGGAGAATTAACGCAAAGCAGTTGGAGGACAGAAGAGGAGGAGCCTAGGATCGGGATCAAGGAGCGGTGGCTGGTCTTGACTTTGATTGTAAGTTGATTCATTTTTCAAATAATAAAAGAATGCTTTTCCCGTCCCAATGCATGAGTTATCTATGATTTGTCTAATTTATGCTTAATTTCTAACCCTCAAGTAGAAAAAGTAGCATGTGTGCATAGTTGTTTGTCTTGATTGCAAGTTATCTTTGGAAGGAGCAGCGCAAGCAAGCGATCAAAATTGCAACGGAGGATCTACACCAAACATAAGTAACAAGGTTAGCAGTTCCTTTTCCATGCCTGTATTGTGAAAGAGGGGTTTAAGTTTTGGGTTGTAGGTTAAAAAGTAATTTCTTTACAATCAAAATCTGCATGCAAGTCTAACCCTAGTTTGCTAGTCCGTAGAGTATTTTTCCCAACAACACTAGATCCTGCAACTTCCCACAAATACCCAAAAGAAGAAATTTCCCTGATACCAATATGATATGTAATTTTTTGTGGATATTATACTGGAATAGTTAGTCACAATAGATCGGATAAAATAAATTGAAATCTACACTATGAAGGTTAAATTACTTTATATTCCATAATATTTAGTTACTAATTAACTTCTTATGCATGAAATAGATAAAATGTGTAAAATAGAGAACAATAAAGTACAATCACACACCATTCTCAAGATAACACAAAGAGTTTCCTTGGGAAACCCTTACAAGAGAAAACCCAGCTAGAAGGTGAGGCTACTCTGATCTCTTTTCTCTAGTATGGAAATAATGTAGGTACAAAGAAGAAGGCACTCTCTATGGAGTTACTTGAGACCTTTTTCCTGTTAAGATACTACATAACATTAACGCCCTATGTTATTCTCTTTAATTTCCCACTGCCAATTGTTCTTCTTTGCTATGGAACAAAATATAATAACATAGAATGGAACCCCTTCTCTTACTAGTGGTTTGATATTTAACATATCCCAATAGACATCTAGGGGTAGGTTTTTCACTTCCTTGACCCTTAATTATGGTAGGGTTTTGAATCTTCTAGAATCTTCTTGAAATTCCTTACGTGGCTAGCCCCATATGCATGAGTAATGGGGGTTTACGTGGCATTCTCTCATACCAAGGTGGTCAACATGATAACTCAACTTGTGGGAGGCATAAMTTTTGCATAAGAACATTGATGGAGGCACGTTCTACATCATTGGAAAGGTATCAAATTTTATAACATTGACAATGGGGTGTGCATAAGTTCTAGACAACATAACCCAAAAAATTGTCATTTCCATAACCTAATTTTCCAAATTGGGACCTTCCACTAAAATSACCCTTCAAGTTTATTCCTTCAATTTTTTCCACTCTAAAAGCATCGAGATAGATGAAAAACAATATAATGATCCAATTCAGATCAATTTTCAATGCCATTTTTTTAATTATCTTTTTTTTTGAGCTCCTTCCATCTAAACTATCGATTTCTATTTTCAAATCCATCTTATTGTAATATGGTTATTCCAAGTTACATCTTTCCTACCATTTCAAACTAATTCTCATGGAAATCATGTATGTATCATTTACTACGAAGCAACACACTTTACTAGATTACCTTAGGAATGCAATTTGCCCCACTTTGACCATTAAAAAGAGAGAAATGAGATAGTAAAAATGACAAAGCACATGTATTAATTAAAATACCCATCTCCAATGATCTATAGTTTCACCTTGAAGGAATTGAGACCCCAGATGTAGATTGAAAAAAATTGAGAACTATTTTTTGTAAATACAATGATATTTGAATCTATTAGCTCAAAAATCAATTGGTTTCCTTAAATCTAGTGATTTCTCTGGCAATGAAGATTTTCTATCTAAGTTTAAAACACTTATACTTTTACTTGTAGAATGCAAGATAATGAAAAAAGATGACAAAATTATATATGTTATTCTTCGTAAACCTTGTAATTTATATTATATGTTTGTATCTTCTTTTCAGTCTACCATAGAAGAACTTATTAGTTGAGCGATACTTACAAAATGGCCTATTTTGAAGCATTTTCTAATCCCCTCATTAAATAGAAAGATAATCTCTTGCATATTATAGTGGTCAACACTATAGGTACATCTAACAAAGACTTAGTAGCATAATAGAAGCAATCCCCCAAGCATCCAAAGAAGCAACATCCTTGCAACAAAAAATAAAACAAGGTTCCATAACCCTCTCATCCATCTCCTAATCTATGCGATGATAAAGGAACTAAATCAAAAGGAAATAAGACTAAGAAACATTGTAATTTTTGCAAGTGAGATGGCCATCTAGAATATAAGTGTTCCAATAAAATGGAAGCCTTAGAAGTAGCAATGAATAAGACAAAAAATAATGTTGACACTCTTTAGAAATCTTCTTCTCATGGACATGCACTTTTATCTTCTATTTTTTCTTTCAATGCAACATCTATATCTTCATCTAATGAGTGGTTTAATGATTCTAGAGCATCCTATTATATGGAAAAGGATAAATCCATATCCTCTACTCTTAATGAATGCAACACCAAACAATTGTTTGTGTATGATGATATATCCCTTAGTATTGTATGGTCTATAACAATTCACCAATATGATAGCCACTTTAATTATGTATTATGTGTCTCAATTCTCTCCTACAATCCTTCTATTATTCTATCTAATAACTCATTCATGTGAAGGTAAAACAATAGATTTTTCACCTCGCAAAGTTGTACAAATTTGAAAACTTTGGTTCATCATCTCATGCATCAAGTTTTATTTCTCATATAAATGACATGAGAAAACTTTGGAACCAGAGATTTGGTCATCTAAACTATCACTCATTGCAATAACTATGTAAAACAAATATGGATATTATACTTCCTCTTGTTTCTTACAAAGTGTTGAGAAAATGCTCTCATTGATGTCAAAGTGGAAGTGATGATGATGATGTGGTAGTAATGATAAGGATGTAACAGTGATGATGATGATGTGGTAGTGAAAAAGGGAGATTGTTTGAGTATTGAAGCCACGAAGCCAAGTGAAGAAGCCTTGAATCCATGAAGCCAAGCAGAGAAGCCTTGAATCCATGAATCCAAGTAAAGAATTCTTGAGATTGTTTGAGTATTGAATCCATGAAGCCAAATGAAGAATCCTTGAAGCCATGAATCCAAGTAAAGAATCCATGAAGCCAAGAGAAGAAGCCTTGAATGCATGTTGATGAAGCCTTGAGAAGCCAACGTGCAATAGTCAAGCCATGAGGACAATTCAATGTCAAAGAAAATTGAAGAAGCCCCTGAAGAAGTAATGATGTGTCCACTTTAAGAAGCCTTGAATTTCCTTGAATGAGCCTTGACATAAATGTATATAAATCCAAAGTGGTCTCCTTATGGCATAGCTTTTAAGCATGGCCCTCATGGGATGAGATAACATGTGGTTTCTTCCACATGCCCATTTTGATTTGTACACAAATGTATCCTTGAAGGATCCTTGAAGAATCTTTAAAACCGAGTGAATAAGCCCCTAAAGTCAAGTGAATAATTCTGCAGATGTCAAAGATAAAGATTGCAAGATGGATATTGTTGAAAGTATTATTTGTTGTCAATTTGGATACCCTATCGTTGAGGGAATTTTTGCGATACATAAATAACTCAAATGGAATCAAACGTTACATGATTGGAAATATTATTCCAATAAATTTCCAATGGTATATTGAATTCTAACTCCCTAGGAATGAGGAGATATGAGTTCTTTTGTTTGACAACCCAGCCAGAAAATTGAGGTTGGCTCAGCTAATTTTTGGAGACATAATTACTATAAATATAGGATAGAAGTTTGAATTTTTAGTGTAACCAATGAAGATATCAAGTCTAAGGTGAACTCAAGGTGTTGGAGTATCTTTCTGGTTTGAAAGAGAAGTCTAAGGGATTCTCTTAAGGTCTTTGTTATTCTCAAGGTGTTTTATAAGTTTGTGATGTTTTCGTAAGGTTGTGAGGTTTTCATATGCACTTTTGTGAGGTTTTGATGTTGTCATATTCTCTTATATGAAGTTGTTATTTTGTCATGATGTTACCATGAGGTTGTGATGTTTCCATATGCTCTGTTATGGTTGTGATGTTGTCATGAGATTGTGATGTTTCCATATGCTATGTTATAAAGTTATGATGTTGTTGTGAGTAGATGTTGTCGTTAGTGGACATTGTCGTGAATGAATGTTAGCATTAGTGGATGTTTCCTTCAGTTATTACATTCTAAGAATGATTCTTTGAGGCTTGCTATGGTTTGAAGGATTGTCTACATAATGAAGCATGCAGGTGAAATCAAAAGTATTAGGTGTATGAAGATCTTGGATTGGTGATATATTATTGATTTGGTGCTAAGTTGAGAAGATTGGTGTCTTTTTTTAGTAGGTTGGTGCATGTGATTTAGGGATTTGGTTCTTCCTTCTAGTTGGAGTTGATAAATCTAGGGGGTTGTTTCCTCCCTCAATTCGATGCTAGTAAATCAGGGAGTTGGAGCTTCCTTTAGGTTGGTGCTTGTAAATCAGGGGGTTGGTGCCTCCTTCCAGTTAGTGCTGGATGATATTGGAAGTTGGTGCTTCCTATTAATGTAATCTTAACATGGTATGATAAAATAATTTTGTGGTTTTCTCCCATTTGGGTTTCCATGCAAAAATCATTGTGTTCTACGTATGGTTTTTTGTGATTATGAATGGCATTGTTAATGGTTAATGTTTACATGATGTTCTTAAGGTTAACAATGGTAAAAAGTGCACAATATTAATTCACTCCCCTAACATTATTGGTGAATATTCCAACAATTAGTATCAGAGTGGGTTCCTTCAGGAATAGTCTAACCATTGGAAGGAAGATCATGGATATTGAGGAAGTTTACTCTGCAGATGGAGTTCCATTATTCAATGGATCAAAATTTTCTCATTGGAGCATAAGGTGTTGTAGGAAAATCTGCCTGCGGACAAGTAGATCGACCTCTAAGGCTTGACCTTAACCCTAGACAGAAAAGTGCTTATCATGGACACTGAATTTCTTTCGAATCTATCTAAGCCTAATGCATGAGAAGGAAGAGTAACAGAAGTACCTTTTAACCGACGTTTGTCCCTGC
>JASDQU010102244.1:256482-267083 GCA_032191745.1 Picea mariana
TGTATGCGGGAGCGCTCCTCTCCAAAACTCAGTTTTTTTGGTGCTTTCAGGTGGCAAAAAGTTTGCAAGCCTGTTGACTCATTTCTCCTCTTCCAAATTAGATGTTTGAGGTGTTTCAAGTGTCCTTCTTATGTCGTTATGGGCACGACATAGGAATCATGGAAACATGCTTTGTTTGATGTTTTACGACACTTGTGAGAAACATATGACACTTGCGACCTTGTGAGCAAAATGCGACACTTGCAACACTTGTAATGACGACACTTGCGACACTATCAAAGTGAGTAATTTTGATGTGTAACATAAGGATGAGATTATTTTAACATGCACAAGTTTCTGACTTTGGAAATCGGTATTAGATGGTTACACCGCTCCAAAAGGAAGGGTGTAGCAGCAAAGAAGATACAAAAAAAAAATGAAATGGCATTGAAAATAATTCTAAGGGGCTTATCAAAGTCTAAAAAGAAAATAATTGAATTTGGAAAGCATTCATAAGCTAAAGATGTTTAGGAAAAACTGCAGTAAAACTACACAAAGTAATGCAGGAATATGCAGAAGATCAAATAGAAGATACACCAAAGAAAGAAGAAACATCAAATAAAATTGATGACAACCCAAATAAACATGGAGTTGATGAATCAAATGAAGTAAAGGTGAATTAATTCGAATCAAGTAAATATTCTTGTGGTGATAAATTAAATCCTTGTGACATTAGATGTACCTATGAAAATAAAAGAAGTTTTGACAAAGATAAAGATGAAAGAAAAATCCATGCCTCAGAAGAAGAAGAGAAGGATGAAGTAGAGGTTGAATTAGACCTTGAAACAGAACTGATTAGTATTCTAGATGATTTAAGGAATGCATGGGAGAAGAACAAAATTCTAACGGAACAACTACAAAGGTATCAAGAAAATAATACTTTGCTAGAAGAGAATCTAAGTGATACTAAAAAGATTGTCATTGTTTTAAAAGAAAAAGTAGAAGTGGCTAAGAATACTAAAGAAACATTGAAGAATAAATTAGATGATAAATATACCCAACTAAGAACAAACTTGCAGAATCATATGACTCAAATAGAAGAGGACAAGAAAATTGAATAATTCCTAAAGAGTCGACTAAAAGAGAAGGAAGAAATATGTCAAGCAAAAGAACCTGAAAATGTTTCTCTAAGAGAAGAACTGAAAAAGGACAGCTGCCACAAACTTAAATTTTTATAAGATTTCAACATCCTTAGAAGACATCCTCAATCAACAAAGATCTCTGAGTGACAAAACATGTATTAGGTATGACCATAAGAAGAAACACATTGAAGAAGAAAAGAATTTCAAACTACAAAGAAAGACTAAAGAAAGACATAAAAGTAACACAAATGGTTCAAAGTATTCCAATAGCATAGTAAAATACCATGGTCAAACAAGACATGAAAATCAATCATCTCAAAGAAATCCATTTCAAATAACACCCTTTTCTCTCTGTATCAAAGTTTCTTTCCTGATTATTGTTTTTCTTGTAACAATTTTGGACATAAAGCTATATACTGTTGAGATAATGCAAAAAATACTCAAATAAGGAATAGAGGTATCTACAATAATGTTGAATGTTTCAAATCCCACAACTATGGACACATAGCTTAGGAATATAGAAACATGTTGGATTTTGAGCATGCACTTATACTGAGAGGGGGGTGAATCAATATAAGGCTATATTTTTATTTTAAAAGTCATAAACCATCATTAAATTAATGAAGCAATCACATAAATACAATAACCAAAAGACATAGTATTTAACATGGAAACCCTTTGTGGAGAAAACCACAAAATCCTATTTTTATTAATTTGTAGGAACCAACTGTTGGATGAAGGTCCAGTTTTGGGAAAAGGCCATTTTTGGAGAGAAGAGCACAAAGGAAAAGTAGCACGTGTGAGAGAATCATGCGAGGAGCACATGAAAGAAAGACCTAATGACATTAAGGTTAGGGCTTTTGCAGAATATGGTAATGGTTGATGATCCAAGAATATGTATAAATAGTACCTAGGAGGTTTGGGAAAGGGCTTCTCGACTGAAGAGTGAAGAGAGAGATTAAAATTGTAAAGCTTGTAGAAGTTGCCTTATTTTTGTAAGCTGGTGAGATAGAGAATATTTGAGCAACTCGGTCCCAAGAGTTAGATCGCAGGCTGAGGATCCTAGTGCGATTTAGTCAGCCTCACAGGGATCAGGAAGCCTGTTGAGATTGTAAGATCCAAGACTATAAATTCCCGTGGAAAAATCTATTGTTGAAACATAATAAAAGAGATTGAGAGCCAAATCTTTGTGGACATAGCCCAGGAGGGGGTGAAACACGGTAAAAATTGTGTTATGTGACTGAATGTATGCATCTCCATTGTTTTTAATGATTAAATGTTATCTAAATGAATGAAGGAACTAGTTAGATCTGATATTCCACATGCATGAGTAGAGTGACTAATTAATTAACATGTTAGACTAGATAAATGAAGATTACAAGGTACAACCATAGATCCCTCCTTATTCCTAGGCTAAAAGCATCTGAGAATTGCATCCACCCATAGAAATATCTCGAGTGATACTGAGAAGTGCACCCTATGTCCTGTGCTTCCTTCTGGTTTACCAGGAGGGCCAATAGTTTTAGAGGGATTTTGTTGGGAGCTTGTTAAATATGAACTTGGGTCAACTTATGAAAGTAGGGTAATATTAGAGTAGATAAAAAGGGTTAAAACCCTACAAGTAATCTAAGACCAAGAAATGGTTAACCAACACCAACCTACTAGAGACACCAATCCCCACTATTGTTCATAGGAATCGACCTACAGAAGACACCAATCCCCCTCTTCTATTTGTAGGAACTGAACTATAGGAGAGATCCCCTTTGTGTTTTGTTGGCATTGACCTACAGAATACACTGATCCCTTTTATTTTTTTCGTCGTCACAAACTTTGCTCTGTGTTCTTTACTTCTTCTTTCGATGGATCTACTCTGTAATTGCTATTTTTTCTTTCGCTTTGCCTTTACCAGATCTTCTTATTTCATTATTTATTTACCAGATCTTCTTCTTTTGATTTTTTGGTACTGTGCTCGATACTTCTTCTTCCTCTTCCTTTTTCTTTTTTCGAATCTATTTTCTTGAACACCATATCTGATATTCACTGATATATAATTGTCGATCCATGAATGATGTTTTATCATCACACCTCAAATGACATGCATATAAATATTACATTTTCACCCACATATACATTTTTTCTCTTAACCCATTTCTTTATTTATACTTTTCTATAAGCTTTATATGAAAAGTCATGTTCTTTTTGAAAAGTCACGAATTTTATTTAAATAATAATTGATTTTTCACCCTTTTTAATTTTAATTCACTTTTTACTTTACCATTAGAAAATACCACCATGGTTTACAAATACCATGTGCACAAAGCATGTGCACTTTCACTTTTTCCCTTTTTCTTTAAATACACTTTCACTTTTACCTTTTTCTTTAATCCACTTTCATATTTACTCATTTTTTTTACATAAACTCCACTTCCACCTAATTTTTCAACTTTTGTTATTTATTAAATTCATATTTATATTTATTCCACTTTCATTTTTACTCCACTTCTTACATAAACTTTGTTTTCACTTAACTTTTCACTTTTGTATTTATTAAAGTGATACCAAGGTCAAATTTTTATTTAATCCACTTTCTAACCTTCGACATCAATGAAAATATTTTATTCAACAATCTCCCCTTTTGTTATTGATGGAAACCCTATACTCAAAAACATGTAATCCTTCATAAATGGAAAGATTTATTCCTTGTATGCAACTCTCCCCATGTCTGCAACTCTCCCCCTATCTTTAATTCTCCCCCTTTGACATCAATGGAAAAGGTATGCTCCCCCCAAGCTATGCTTCCTTACTAATGAGATGAGAGGGATATCACTCCCATATTTTGTCTAAATTATTCAAATGTTTCTCTGGGAAGGGGTTTTGTAAAAATATCTACAAATTTTTCCTTGGTAGCAATGTATTCCATCTTTATACTTAGCTCATCTACATGTTCTCTTAGGAAGTAGTACTTGATAGGAATATGCTTCATCTTTGAACGAAAAACATGATTCTTTGAAATGTTGATCGCACTTGTGTTATCACAGATGATTTAGATTGGATGATTATATTCTACCTTGATATCCTACAATGTTTTATTTGTCCAGAGAAATTGTGTGAAATATGATACTATTGCAATATACTCAGCTTCTACTATGGATATAGAGATTGAATATGTTTTCTTACTCAACCAACACACTAGAATGTTTCCCAGAAAAAATGCTCCTCCACTTGTACTTTTTATTTCATCAACATTGTCTTCCCAATATGCATATGTATACATTGTTAGAATAAAATCCTCACCCCTTGAGTACCATAAGCCGAAGTGAAAGGTTTCCTTCAGATATTTAAATATCCTCTTTATTTCTTACACATGAGTTTCTTTTGCTGCAACTTGAAATCGTGCAACCAATCCTATTGCTTGCATAATTTATAGCCTTAATGTCATCACATATAGTAGATATTCTAATCATTAACCTATGCAATATTTGATTTTCTTCCGTAGATTCATCATTTTTTCTCAATTTACAACCTATGACCATAGGTGTGTTGACTAGTGTACAATCTTCCATTCTGAATTTTTTCAACATTTCCTTGACATACTTGGTTTGTGAAATGAATATGCCTTTGTCATATTTATTTCATACTACCTCCAAAAAAATGTCATCTAGATATCCCACAAATATCTATATGAATGAGTTCTAATGGCTTCATTGTTGAATACTCCTTTGATTTAAAACTTGTTCTTGTTTCTTTTCCATGCTAACATTGTTTGCAAAGAGTGTTTGAAGGTTTAAAAATATTTGGCATGTGTCTCACTGCTTGTTTAATGTTTATTTTCACCAGATTATCAAAGTTTATATGACCCATTATTCTATTCCATAACCATCTTTAATTTTTTTGTCCCATATAACACTTTTCTCCCTGGATCTCATTGAAGATATATACATTATTTGATGTTATATATGCACTTTCCACTAATCTTCTTGAGCCTTCCTTCCTTATTTCACAGCCTTGAGAGTTAAATGTGAGATCGTGTTCTTGATCACACATCTAACTAACAATGAGAAGATTATGTTTCAAACCATCAACATAAAATATGTTTTATGTTTTAGTCTTTCCATTATTGAGACTTAGAGTACCTTTTCCTGCTATCTTTATGGTAACATCACTTCCAAATGTCACACTATCTCCTTTAACTTCTTTCAAAGTGATAAAATTTCTCTTGTCACCTGTCATGTGGCTTGAGAATCCACTGTCAACGTACCATTGGTTTCCTTTATTTTGAGCATGAAGGGAAGTTTGCACAAGCATTCCTCCTGCTTCTGCATCTCTTATTCCTATTTACTTTTCCAAAATCCTATGAGTTCTTTCTTTTGTTTGAAAAGGGTATCCACATCCTTCTTTTGTGTAGGAGTTTCCACAAGGTTACTTCTACAACAATGTTCTTTGTGCCCATATTTTTGGCATTTATAGAATACAATATTGTAATCAAATAAAGGGGAAAATGAGTTATAGTTTTTGTTTGGGAGTCTATAAGAATTCATGATTTTGTTCCATACATGATTATTTCTTGTATATGTTCTACAATATATTTCTTTATGACCAAATGATTATGGCAAAAGCAATAGACAAAGAAATAATTTGGGTACCAGTTCATGCAAGGTCGCCTTGGTGGGAAAGATCTTTTGAATTTGTCCTTGTTGTCCTTAGGAGAAATGTCAACATTCTATGGAAAAATATTTTCTTTCTTCTTGTTCTCTTCATCACTGACGGAATTTTTTAGTACATTGGCATAACTTTTAGATTTTTCTTCATTTTCTTTCTTTGATGGCCTTATAGCTTCTGGATCTTCTTTGGTGGTCATATGACTCTTATCATAACCAAGACCTGTCTTAATAAATGGTGAGCTTTGACAATTGATGATATGATCTAAGGTTTTGGCACTCTTTTCAAACTTCAAGCTTCTGTTCAACTGAGAAGTTGACTTTTCCAAGTCCTTTCTTAAGGAAACAAGTTCATATTCTAGCTTCTCGCAATTTTCTTATTTTTCTTTCAACTGAATTCTTACCACTTCTTCTATACTTCTTGCCTCTTATAATTTAAATTTTAGGCTTTTGATGATATTTTCTTATTCTTCAAGGATTTGTGACATTTTGTTTTTGAATTGCGATCCTCTTCTTCATATTTTTGTATTTTCTCCTTTCGTTTTTAATTATTTTTCCTTATCTTAGTTATTTGGCCTAAGGCACATATGAGTTCTTCTTCAATATCCACTTATCCATCTAATTCAATGTTTTCCTCTTCTTTTGAATCCATCATTTCCTTGTCTTCATAAATCTTAGTTTCAATTTCCATAAAGAGAGTTTCTTCTATATCACTATCGAAACTATTTTCATTGCTTTCATCAAACAAGTCACTGACCCCTTTTGAGTAGAGGCTCTTCTTCTATTTATAAGAGTTCTTCTTCTTTTCATTCTTTTCATGTTTGTGCCTAATCCTATGTTTATGATGTTTTCTCTTTACATTATAGTCTTCTTCATTATCACTACTTTCCTTTTTCTCATATGGACACTTAGTAGCAAAATATCCTGCTTTTCCACAATTAAAGCATTTAAAGGGAACCTTATCTTTGTATTTTTTAGATCCATTTTTGAGTTTTCTCACAAAATTTGTTTCCTCTACATCTTATTCATAGCTGGAACAATCACTTGATTTTAACTCTTTGTTCTCTGTCTTCTTTGAGGCTTTGAATTTTGCTTCCATTCTTTATGTTTTTTCCTTTTCAATCATCATTTCATATGCAATGAGGATCCCATGCAATTCATCCATTGTTAATTGATCAATATACTTTATTTCCTCAATGGAGTAAACTTTGGAATCCAATATTAAGGGGAGTAACCTCAACAACTTCTTCACAATCATCGATTATTTACGGTTTTACCAATTCCTCTGAAGGGGTTGACAATTTTTTCCACATGGAGGAGATAGGCTGCAACATTTTCTTTGTATTTTATCTTCAGACTCTTGAACTGTCTTCTATGAGTTTGTATATTATCCTTATTGAACTTTAAATCTTCTTAATGGATTTTTTGAAGTTTGTCCCAAATTTATTTCGTTGATTTGCAATGCATTACTTTGACAAACTTTGATTTTGATAGTTTGCACAAGATGGAGTTCATGGCTTTTGCATTATTTTCACTATCCTTTTTCCCAATTGTATTTGTTGGTGGAGTTGTTGGGGTTGTATAACAAGTCACAACCAATGGAAAAATATCAAAACCAAGGGCCATTAGATATGTTCGGATCCTTATATTCCAGAAGGAATAGTTTGTTCTGTCAAATAACGGAGCTTTGTTTGTAGAGAAACATTCCTGATGGGCCATGTGTGCTCCCAAGATCTACCTTCGAGTGGTTAGAATATTTCCTAAGGAACCTACTCTGATACCAATTGTTGAGCACAAACTTATACTAAGAGAGGTGGGGTGAATTAGTATAAGGCTATACTTTTCTTTTAACATCCATAAACCATGATGAACATAATGAAGTAATCACATAAATACAATAACCAAAAGACACAGTATTTAACATGGAAACCCTTTTGGGAGAAAACAAAAAACAATTATTTGTATTAATTTGTAAGCAACAACCTACAGTTACAAAGTTTGTAGGAACCATCCTACAATAGACACCAATCCCCATTGTTTTTCATAGGCACTGACCTACAAAAGAAACCAATCCCCCTCTTCTATTTGTAGGCACCGACCTACATGAGACATCGATTCCTTTTGTTGTTTGTAGGCATCGTCCTATAGGAGACATTGATCCCCTTTGTTGCTTCTCTCTTCACAAAATTTTCTATGTGTTCTTTACTTCTTCTTTTGCTATATTTTCTCTGTAATTGCTATTTTTTCTTCCGCTCTGCCTTTACTGGATCTTCTTCTTTAATTCTACTTTTACCATATCTTCTTTGTTTTCTTCTTCTACATTGTGCTCACTACTTCTTCTTCCTCTGGCTTAGATCTGTACTCCCTCCTTTTTCTTTGGAGGATATATTTTCTTGAACGTTGAATTTGATCTTCACCAATATATAAGTTTCAATCCATGAATGATGTTTTATCATCACACCTCAAATGATATGCATATGAATATTACATTGTCACCCACATATCCAATTTTTATCATAACCCTCTTCTTTATTTATACATTTCCATAAGCTTTATATGAAAATTCATGTTCTTTTTGAAAAGTCGGGACTTTAATTAAATAATAATTGATTTTTCCACCTTTTTAATATTTAATTCACTTTTTACCTTACCATGGACAAATACCACCATGTGCAAAAAAACCATGTGCACAAACCATGTGCACTTTCACTTTTACCCTTTTTGTTTAACTCTACTTTCACTTTTACCTTTTTCTTTAATCTGCTTTCATATTTACTCTTTTTTTTATGTAAAATCCACTTCCACCTAACTTTTCAACTTTTGTTATTTATTAAAGTCATATTTATATTTAATCCACTTTCATTTTTACTCCACTTTTATGTAAACTCCATTTCCACTTAACTTTTCACTTTTGTATTTATTAAAGTGATGCCAAGGTCACATTTATATTTAATCCACTTTCTTACTTTTGACCTCAATGACAATATTTTATTCAACAATGGAGTCTTCGATGAAAGAAAATTCTCATATCAAATACAAAAAGGTTTGGAGAAGAAAACAAAAACAAGAAGAATGGGTCAATATTGGAAAATTATCAGAGGACATACCCACATGAGTTTCATAATTGAGTAATAAGGATAAATCTTCAAGTAAAAAGGAAGGTGTTAGGATTACAAATTATGATCCAGCAGCAAAGCAACATTATACATTATTCTAAACTATTTGTCATAGAGACTCCCAATATCCTGGATAATGTTGAGGGGGATTCTAAGTAGCATGCAATGAAGACCAAAGAAATGTGAATTGTGTTAATGTCTAATCATGCATATTCTTAAATTATCATCCCTAAGACATCTTGAGGGAATTAATGGCAATGTTTTCAAGGATTGTGTGTTGCATCTTTGAGAGGCATTGTGAACCATTATAAGAAAACCATGTTTGAATTGTGGAAGTGAATATTGGTTGGTATCTTCTTAGAGATAGTCTTGGAAGAATTATATTGTAGCCTTAAGGGTCCAAAATGAATGACACGTGATGTGTAAAATTAATATCACTGAGGCCAAATTAGAAGGAAACCTGGAGAATGAACTAGTAAATAAACATTGGGAGGAAACTTTGAGTTCTTGCAGAGCTAGAGAAAGAAGAGTCAACACAATCAAAGGGGGAGAATTGTTGAAAAGGAAATATGCTCACAAATATATAATTATAGTCAAAAGAAGGAACCATTCATGATATAGGGAGCATAAAAATGAGTTAAATTACAGTGGATGAAAACATCTGTTACAAGATAATTACACCCTGCAAGAGTTACCTCCCTTGGGATCTCCCTAGACCTAAGACAAAATAGAGATACAAATGATGGACCTTCCTAGATTTAAATCATATATAGAAATTATTTATAAGTGAATGGGATGAAAGGGTTTAACCGGTCACCTCACAGTTTTCCCTACACACTCCTTTGTTATTTTCTTTGTCTAAGATGTCCTTCACTCTTGTCAACGTGGATCTACACACATGAAGACACATGCAAACTCCTTTCACAAGATCAAATGTATCATGTACATATTTATAATATATCTAATAATATATCATGAAAATCCTAATTCTCTCCAAATATTATGATAATCATATGCAATAAAATAAGGGGGAAAGTCATGTGCATCTTCTATTGATAAAATGAAACAATTTACAACTTACAATCTAATAGCTTGATGAATCTCCATCCAAACTCCTTGCCCAAGCTCTGTGAGTAATCTGATAGAATAAACTTACTTTCTCTTTTCCTCCTCATTTTTCATGAGAGACCCTCAATATATAAGATAATAGAGATAATATCAAAGTTTAATCTAGATAGGATTTATTTGCCCAAGATAACAAGCTCCTTGAGGTCAAACCATGAAAGATCTGAGGTTTGATCTCATCTCATGGAAAATAATCCTAAATAGGGAGTAACCGATGTTAATGTTTTATGATATTATTATAGTTCTTTGCATTTCAATAGATAAGAGCAACATAAGAACAAGATCACTAAGAAATACACATTCACAAGAGACACAAGATTTATCCTGGGAAACCCTCTAGGGGAAGAAAACCCAGCAAAAAATTCCTTATCATAAATTGCCAATACAATGTCAAGAGATAACTCAAACCAATACAAATAGTCCTCTCCAAAAGATGTGTAACTCTTCTCCCTCTCTCCAACTAGTAAGTTGCATCTTGCCTCTTAGAAATGAGCAAGTGTGTTGTGTGATAAAGTGAGGTGCTAGCCTCTCTATATACACAAGTCTGGCATGTGTGAAGGGTCTTCACTAGCAGGGACGAC
>JASDQU010102244.1:273197-285092 GCA_032191745.1 Picea mariana
ATTAAGCATGGGTTCTCTTACTCCACAAAGCGTCTTCCCGTGAGGGCTTTCACCATAAGGGGACCACTTTGGAGTTCATCCATATTTACTTCTTATCAACCATGAAAAAACAATAATGAGTCATATTTACATCAAACAATATTGGGTCCATTACCCAAACCTTTATGCTACGGGGATTTCTTCAAGGGTTTACATCAATGACAACCAACCTTAATCATCACACAATACTTATCTGTGCAACTTCATGGATCCACATCCAGTTGGTTTTTTTACTAAATTAGATAGTTTTTTACTTGAAATACCCATTGTGTGCATGATCCCAACCAACAATTTATAAGAATTATCGAAGTCTCATCTTCCTTGCAGTCACTCATCGTCTAGGCCCAAGCTCAGGCATCCCCTTCTCTGATATACAGTCCCTCAGGTGATCCATCTTTCCTTGCCAAGGATTGATCACACAAGAATAGTTTACAAGACTTCACCGAGTATTATAGTCAAGGTGTCCCACTAACTTTCCCTGTTGAGGTGTCCCTTTGGACTATGTTACCACAACACAACATCTTCTATGGTGATCATGGCTTATCACAAGGTTCTCATGTCACAACAGTAGCTTTTTTTCATGTTTTACAACTTGACATGAATCATCTATCCCTCCAGGAAAAATATTTCATCTCATATGTACCACATGCACATAGTAACCATGATATACTATCATCAATTTATCAAATAATTTCAAACATGTTACCCACAGATTTCTTATTCTACATTTTAATTTTCAGATTTATTCCACATAGAACCAGATTAACAAGTATGAGATCTTCCTTCTCATAACATTTTGGCTCAGTAATAATTGGTATTCCTTATGGGATTATAGTATTTCCCTATCCAAGACACTTCTTTCCTGCAATTTCAATACTCACACAGCCAAATCATTGTTAGTTCTCATGCACATTACAATTTCATTGCACACTTGTAGTGGCTCACAAACGTTTTTAGAAATGTGCATACTAACATTTAAATCGCTTTTATCTATTCAATGATCTAAATAAAAAGGAAATATTCTTCCTTACACATGCATCATTTCAACATCCAATATTTTTCAAATGCATTCAAACATTATATGAGTTTAATCAATGTGCCAATGTCCATGGTCACATTCACATACAATGCACCCTTGCATTTATTTTAGATTAGTGTTTATCATGTTAGGAACTCTTTCCATGGTGTGTTGGAACTTAGCTAACCTCTCACCACAAGGATCATCTATCCACATCCATTATTACAACAGGATTGTTCCTCCTTCCTTGAGCCGATCATAATCTCAAATTAGCAGACCATAATATGAAATTAAAATTTCATCTGAATATCTTCCAACATTCTTTCTTCACTAATAACTAGAGTGCCAACCTTTATGGCCACCAAATTATTTTCTTTACCATTATACAAATCTGGTACAAAATTGGAAGGCCCTCCCTCCATAATGGTAATTCTATTTCCCGTTCTCTCATGAAAACATGCATTTCCTCAATGCATTCAATTCAATGTTCTTTTAATGAGCACTTTTTTCCCCAATCACTCTTGATTGTTCAATGTACCCATGAAATTATTGGTTTGTGAATTTTATTGCAAGGATTTTAATCATCCTTAACTGGTATAGATTTCCTCTCTATATTATTCAAATTCTTCTTTCTTGAATCTTACCCTTCCTAGGTATCAATAGCATACAATAGTTACTCAAAATAAATCTAATAATATAATAAGGTACTTCAGAGGGGATTCTTACCTAAACCCTTTCAACTCCCATGTCACATGAGCATGAAATATTTTATACATGTTCTAGATGCCAGGACCCTCTTTGATTTTACCTCATCAATGGTGCTTTATAGGAACTATCAAAGTCCCTTCAACAATATTTAAACAACATCCATTTTTTCATTTTTTCTCTTTTTGAGGTTGTCAACCATTGGCAGTTTTTCCTTCCTCAACAACTCCAAAATTTTCCTACACTTAATAGGCATCATCACAGTCACAAACATATTAGTTGTCATGTTAAATAAAATGCGCGTACATAGCATCTAAACTAGCAAGCATTATCATATATGTCCTAGAATATCTATATGTATTTCATCACATTACTCTTCAATGTGCTCACAGGTGCAACCATAAAATAATTTAGTTGTTCGGTATCCTACAACCATCAACATATTAGTTTCTCATCCCAAAGAAACACTATAAACAACAAGGAAATGGGTTACGAGACTCTTCCATCTTTTCCAACTCCTCCTACACAGTTTGGAACTTTTCAGATCAATTGAGTTATTTCCAAGGCCTCACTGCCTTTACTTAACATGTCTCAAACCAAGCCTATTCATTTGACCACACTTATTTGTTTATTTTCCTTTGCTTTGATAGTTTTTCCTTTTCTAGGTTTATAACTCTGTTAAGAACATCAAAGTTTTCAGACAAAGGGAAGTGTTTCTCCTTTCCTCCTCTTTGCTTAAGCAATTTGTCCCTCTTGGGAATTTTGCGTTATGTTCCTCGAGCAATTTTAGCCAAGTTTCATATTGAATTCTCCAGATAATTAATCATGCTACAATAGCAAGATTTTCCCCACAAATTAAGAACTAGTCAATTTTTCACATTCATCAAAGAGAAAATCAAGTTGGTAAACATTCATTTGCACATCTTTTACTCATGCATGATATTTCAAGATGTAATCCAAGATTCTTGTACAAGTAGACTTTGTATTCTATTGTCTAATTTTCTAGTAGCCATTAATATTATGACTATGTTTTCTTGATGGAGTTCTCACACAATTCTTCCACATGGAATTGTCTCATCATTCAACTTCCTCATTGCATATCCATAATTATATGAGATGACCTCAACCTTGAGTCAGTCTCATATTTTCCATTTCATATTCTTACCCAATATTCCATAAAGAATTATTAGAATGCATCTCTATTATGCATTCAGATTGTGCATTCACACATGCACATTTATTACATCAATTATAATTCACATTGTTCTTTGATCACATTCTTTAGCATGTGGTGTGTGTGTCCACCATAGGAACACTTTATAGTTTCATTTCCATATCTATTTGAAAATTAATTAGTTCATGATTGTTTGCAATCATTTATACGTAGTCTTTAAGAGCATAATCATGTTTTATTTTATCATGACAACAAAGAATACCTTCTCATTTACTCTTTCATCAATTTGTACTAGCATTTCCCGAGGAAATGGAATGCATCCCCCTCAAGCTATTATTCAAAAAAAAGTAGTCTCAACTCTTCAGAATAGAGTCATACATGCATCCATGGTATTTATTCAATCCTGGAAAGTGAAATTCTTTCCTTACATTTCACTTATTCAAAAATTCATATCATTACTTTAGTATAAATATACTCATACATCATACATGTGCATCACTTGAACATTTCTTTTATCATTCATTCATATCTATTTGGTCTTAATATCAGTCCTCATATCGGGAAACCTTCTAACACATTCAATCCATGCACTCAAGCATATACAAACATAGATAGATATTCATCATTCAAGTTAACTACTTGCACCTTTTTCCATGTCATTCACACACATGGACATTTAAAACTTCTATATCCTTCCTCCTATAGATCTTACAATCATTCTTAATACAATTCTCATAGGATTACTCAAGACTACGTTGTCCTCTCTGTTGAGAGCTTGCAGTCATTCACATGGTAAGTATCACAGACATATTCATCATTATGTTTCCTTCTCTATATGAAAACAACAAACAAGAAAACACTCTTTCCTCAACTTCCATAAAAGTATTCCAAGACCCATAAATACAATATGGGCAATTTCAACAGTGCCCAAGGAAACAAGACAACCAATCTAGTTTCTCTTCATGCCTCAAACCATTCTTGTTCAACAAACCTTTTTATCAAGGGAATCATTTTCTAGATTCCCTCTTACTACTACTTGATCAGACCAAGCCATACCTATATGAATACCATCCACCTTTGGATTTCAATCTGACCCATTGGTCATCTAGAAATGCCCTGGTACTTCCTTTACCACATTCGAGATCATCATTTCATTAATCACTATACATTATCCTCATAAGGTAATGTGCAATCAATATCATCAACATTTTACTTATTCTTCTATAATAAAATCATCACTAACCATATGATCTATGAAATCACCATATTTTACATCCAATCTATATGGATGCTATATGCATGCTTAATATTTTCCATATACTTTCCAGTATATCTTTGTGCACCAAGCATTTTACCCATGCCTACAATGCATATGTATTCCAACCATTTTCCTTTTTTCATTCACTTGCATAGAAAATATTTTAGGTCAATAGGTATATACACTCTCTTAAGTACATCCATGAGCTCATAAGCTATCTCATGTGCTCATATCACTTGCTTCCCTTAGGATGAATATGCACAGTCCAAGGAACTCCCTTTTCTTTTCTCCTATCGAGATTATTCCAATAACAAGTTTCACTCATGATGAGTCAAGTAAATTGACCTTACACATTTTCCATTAATCCTCTAATCATGAAGAACTATACATACAGGGTTTTCCTTTTTACTAAAGCAACAATTTACTATTGCCAAGGGTTCTATCATTCCATGTTCAATTCCTTTAACCACAAGAAATTTTATGTAAGGGTCTTATCCCTCATATAAAAACCGACATAAATTGTAGAGGCTCCAACTACCTATACTTAGAGGCAACATTACAATCACTAGTTTATCCATCCTTTGAAATTAAGTATCCCTTAACGAGACTCTACCACTTTTAGTTGTTCACATTCAGGTTCAACCATTAATGTTTATTAGCATATTCCCACTCCTATAGGATTAGCTATCATAAAGAAACAATATGCTCCTTCTGTTGCAAATCAACATGTAACTTTTCTGTTGTAGGAAATTCCAAAATGAAATTTCAATCAAAGAGCTTGTGCAGATAATAGATAAGCTTTTTCCAACAAAGAGGAATTTTTCTAGCAGGATTGTCTTAGTCTTGTTATACTAGTCCTAGGACTGATTTCTGGCCCATCTAGGCCTAGTGTTGTTTCCTTCTCTGATACCAATTTGTAAGGAACCCAGCCCCCTAAGTACCTATTTAATGGATGGGGTATTAAATTTTAAATTTTCCTTAACCATATCAAATCCTCATATAGAGAGTACCATCATATTATTCTCATCAAGAGATTCCCAATGACTATAACCATTCTAAAAAACAATCTCTGGATCAAAATATATAGCTTCTTAAAGTTCCTTGAACCCTCATTGTTCCAAAGCCACCTCACTGCCATATGGTTACCTATCACTTACGCCATCCGATGCGAAATCGAAATGAAACTTATCACCTGGTTGATCAGGCCCTCCGAAGAAATGGTTCACTTTGATAGATCTAATGGTCCTTGAAGTTGAGTGATCAATGAATCTGATCACCTCTCGGAGTATCTCCATCAAATTTCCTTCGTTCTAGGCACTCAGACCACTCTGACAAACTCTCTCTGACCTCACAGACTCTTATGAATCTAACCTACATATCCAATGGCCTTGATTACTTAAGAGCTACTAACTCGCATGACGTTTAACGACCCTTCTCATGCTCCAACTACACTTAGCTTATGTGGGGCCCTTGGACATCTATGGCTAAGATTGAATCCTGCACGCCTCCTTGGTCACTACTTCCACTGTGTACCTATATCTTGATGTGACACATGGATCAATCATGACGCACCACATCACCATAGGGTACAAAGGCTCACTCGACCAAAGATTGACATTTTTCCATGTCCTATAAATTTATTAAGTTATTTAATCAATATTTCCTTAAAATACCACTCTTCGGTATTCAATTATTTAATCCTCATTAGGGATAATTAGTCTTCACTAATTAATTACTCCCCTATAAATACATTTTTACTTAGCCTAATATATTGGCCTCGTAAATAATGAGGATTTACTTGCTCTCCATGTCCTTGGGAATGGTTTAGAGCTAATTTAATTATCCATGTTATAAGAACATTGTAATGAAAATAATTAATTACATCATAATGTAATTAATTGCATTGTAAATCACCCAAATTATTATGTAATTTACTTATCTCCATCGTAGAGCACCTTGAGGGAATTAAATATCATTTATTTAATATCATAATTCCTTAGATATTCGGACCCCAAATTATTCGCAAGCCAAGCATGATCTCCTTTCTCTTTTCTCCAACGACCAATCACAAAAAAAGATTTTATATTGATATTTTAATATTATATTATAAAACCTTAAGCCATCGTACTCCGATCGTACATTCTCTTCCCTTTACTTCGACGGGAAAAATTTGATAGAAAAGTGTTTTATTATGATATATATATATATATATATAGATAGATAGATAGATAGCTATAAACTTAAAGGAGAAATTCTATTACTTAACAAAATATAGTACAAAAAGAGTGTAACCACATGGAGGTATTTCGCATGTAAATAGACCACTGTGATTGTTTCGGTTAGATTCATGTTGATAAGCTCCCAAATTTGACTTATGGTAAGGCCTTTGTCTTTAAAAATTCTCTTGTTCCTTTATTTCCAAGAATTCCACATAAGGATACCTAGGAAGATCTCCTAGAGTCTGTTAAATATGTCACTGTTAAAAGGGTTTTCTCTCCACTTCTATAAGGTTGCTACAACATTATCTTTTTGGAGGTCTGTTTTCCGGAAGTTGATAGCCCCAAGGTCCCATAGTTGTTTGGTGAAACTATAGTTTCTCAATATTTGATCTTAGGTTTCTTAATTCTCACAACAGAGAATGCACCTTGAAGGGTCGGCATACCCTTTTCTAAGCCGTCGATCCCACGTTAGATTTTTTTTTGTGGGCCACCAACCATAGGAAATTAGAGACTTTGGTCTAGAGGGAGATTCTCCAAAGTTTGCTCCAAATGGGATTTTTTTGTTGACGACCTAAGTCCTATGGGAGTTGATAAGCAATTTGGGCTCTGAATTTACCATTACCTTGGGGTCCCCTGTGAATGATGTATTCCCCTGTTCGAATCTAGATCTGTCTCTTGTGGAGAATTATGACGATATAAAGATTAAGATCCTCCATCCATTGGACCGACCATTCCTCTAGCAGTTTCTAGGTCCTCATGAAGGTGGATTCTGAGAGGGGTTCAGTTTTCTAGAAATGGTGAAGTTTATCCCATCCTACTCTCCCTAGGGAATTTCTTAAAGTTAGAAAATGGTCTCCTCCTAAAATTTTTAGTTGTTCCCATGCATCTTCCTAAAAGAGAGTTGAATTTATATCGTGGATTTCCCAGAAACAATGTGCATGAACCATACTCTGATTCTTCCAGGTGTTATTCCAGATCACTGAGCCTGAATGGTCACCATTACATGGATTAAGCTTTGGAAAGGAGTGAGAGGGGTATACATCGAATTCTAGAGCTTAGCCTAGAGGGATATGGGGGACTTGATCCATCTCCACCATAGCTTGGTTTCCAACATAGAACTAGTCAATTATGGTTCCTTGAGTCTGAGACCTACTTAAGACTTTGGACGACAGAGGGTACTCCAAGATACTAAGGGCCATTTAGATTTTTTCAAAGGCCCTCCCCAAAGTAATTTTCATTGAAGATCCCTCATCTTATGAAGTTACTTCACCGTCACTGTCAGTAGCGAGAAGAGATACACTGGGAGGGAAGAGAGGACCAACTTGATTAGGAGGACTCTCCTAGGAAAGGAAAGAGAGAGGTGATTCCAACATCCCAACTTGGCTTCCATTTTGTCCATAATGGTTTCCGACGAGGGGTTTTGGAGGGATTTAAGGAGAAGGGGAGCACCTAAGTATTTGGATAGGAGAGTTGAGATATGAAACCCAAGGAGATTGGATAAATTATTTTTCATGTTATGGGGGGTATTGAAAAATAACAACTGGGATTTTTCCTTGTTTATTACAGTTCCCGAAGCAAGGTTGAAGAGGTATAAAAGTGATTTAAATCTAGTAACCTCTTTAACTGTAGGGGACCCCAAAAGAATATTATCATCCATGCACTAGATATGGGAAAGTGCCTCATCTTCCCTGATAAGGGGAATACCTTTGATCACTCCTTATCTTTTTTCCCGGGAGAGGCTTCATCCTAAGCCTTCCGCTAGAATTATGTAAAGGAAGGGGTAGAGAGGGTCTCCTTGATGGAGGCCTCTCAAGCCATTAAATTTTTTGGTGGGTGATCCATTTAACATGATATAGAAGAAATCCTTCAAGACCAGATTCATAACCCAGTTGACCCAATGTTCTACAAAATCAAAGGCTAACAACATCCTTCTTAAAAAATCCTAGTTCATCCTATCATATTCTTTAGACATATCAAGTTTCATCATCATCCCTGAATTTTTAGATATTTTTAGACAATGTATCACTTCATGTGCTACTATGATTTCACCAAGGATTTACCTTCCTTCCACAAATCCCACTTATTCATGAGAGATGATTAATGGGAGGATTGGTTTCATTCTGGTAGCTACTAGTTTGGAAATGATTTTATAAATGAAATTAAATAAATTGATAGGATGAAACTTATCTACATTGTTGGCTCCTTTGACCTTTAGGATGAGAGTAATAAAAGTGGCATTGAAGGCTTGAAGAATAAATTTGGAGGTGCGAGATTCCTTGAGCACCTCCCAGATATCTTGACCCAGAACCACCCATCCTACTTGGTAGAAATCAATAATGAAGTCGCCCAGTCCTGGATACTTTTGAGAAGCCATACTTTCCACAATTTCCTCCACCTCTTCAAACGACGTTGATCTCATCAAAGCCTGTGATTATTCTAGTTGCACTAACCTTGGGATGACTCCAATGATTTTTGAGATTGCAGCTTCTCGATTGATTTTCGGATCTGTAAGAAGATTTTGGAATTAATTGAGAAGCTTTGCTTCTATATCATCCTTCTTAGTTTTATTTCTTCCATAATGGGATTTAATGGCTACTATTTTATCCTTCTTTAAGAACCGAGTGTTTTTATCCCCTTCTTTTAACCATTGTATCCTTGATTTTTATTTCCATAGGATTTCTTCCTGTCTTTCTCTTTTGACTATCTCTTCCTTAAGTGAAACCTCTCTTTCTAGGAGGGTGGGGGGAACAAACCTTGAATTCATTGTTATTGAATCTCCTCCATGTCTTTTTCTAGTTTATTGTTTTCCTCAAATATGTTCCCAAAAACTTCTTTATTCCATTTCCAAAGACATTGGCAGACATGTTTCATCCCTTGTTGAAACTGGTACTTTTTTGTTACATGGACATTTTGTTTTTCTTTCCACCAACATTTTAGGTTAGGAAGGAAATTTAGGTGGTCCAACCAGAACTTCTTACATCTGAATGGTGTGGGTCTCTATTTCCATAAATGGTCCCATTCCTAGGTGATTGGCTAGTGGTCTGACTCCTGTAGAGGAAAGACCTCGGCCACGACTCCCTGTTTGTAAGTGAAGGCCTTTTCTAAAAGTAATAATATATCCATCCTAACTGCAATTATTTGTTCTTTACCCCTTCTGTTATTTCATGTGAAGGTACCATTTCTAGTTGGGACGTCCACTAGTCCTAGATTTTCTATGATTTCACTAAAGTCTTTACTGTCCTGGTCTAGTCTACATATGCCTCCCTGCTTGTCCAAGGGAGTTGTGATCATATTGAAGTCTCCTCCAAGGACCCATATTTTAATCCTCATAGATTCTCCAATTAGATTGAATTCGTCCAAGAAATTTCTCTTCAAATTGGGCATATTTGGGCCATATACATTAGTGATATATCCTTCCTCCTATGTTCTAAGAAACCTGAATTTGAGAGTCATGTGCCTCATGTTGGAATATAATTCCCGCATTTCTATGAGATCGGGGTCCCAAAGAGTCATTATTCCTCTAGAAGTTCCTTCCACTTCCATCCATCTTGTCTCACTGCCAGGCCAATTTTCTGGGTTATCCTTCCCATCTTATCATTTTCACATTTTATTTCTTGGAATATTTTATCCGTCATCATCCTGAATATTTTATATTTTAGAATCCCCTGTTGGGATGAACTATTCATTCCCCTAATATTCCAGGATGTAATCATCATACTTAACATTTTGGTTGGGGGTGAAGTAGTTGTCTAGGAGACAGAACACTTGTCATGAGTCCACCATTTGAGCTTTTTTTTCTTCTATTTTTTGGAAATAGGGTTTTTTTCCTCTTCTTTTCTTGCCTCCTGACTATTTATTGGGGGATTTAAGGGGGTTGGTATTGATACCCATAACTATATATGACATTGATGCATACTTTGTGGAATTCCTTTTCCTTTTACAGGTTCTAGCTCATATTGTAGTTTGTGGATCTGATTGATGGTGAGGTTGTTAATTATCGTCGGTCCATGAATCTCACTCAGTCTTAAGAGATCTATCTCTGTCTCCTCCAATTTCATTGCTTGGGTTTCCTCCATGTTTGATTCCTCCGTTGAATCTTCTCCTAATCCTCGGGAGTCCCATATCTGAACTTTTGTCTTTGTTATCATTTTATGCCTGGTTCTTTCATTCTATTACATATTTTAGACTCATCCTATTTTGATCCTATAGTGTCATTTTGCGATGTTTCAGGTTTCTTTGCTTGTTCTTTCTCGGCAATTCCAATGGGTTGTCCTTCCAATATTTGGAAGTTGTTACTTGTGATTTTAGACTAGTTTGTTACCGATTGTTTGGGTTTTCTTCTCCATTCCTTTATTTTATTTGGGATTTTAGAAAATACCTCTGGATTTGTTTCCCCTTTTCCTGAATTCCCATGTGGGGGAGAATTGAAGGGGCAGTCACTGAAGAGATTTCCATGGGTGTGGCATTTTCTGTATCTAAACGGGATATGTTTATAGTCTAAGGACTAGGTCCATTCTTCATCCTAACATGATAATACAATAGATTCAGGTAGAGCCCCTGCTACATTCATGTAAGCACATATCCTTTCATAGAATACATACCTGGCCACCTTGGTGATTTATGATATCTTGAAAAAGGCTCCCATGGTATTACCAATGCCTTCGAGGGTCTTTGGTTCTTATAATTCCATTGAGAGGGAATACAGGTGGATCCATACCAGAGTATCTGTGAAAGTTTCTTTCTCGAGGGTGAACCTCTCTAACTAGTATCTCATGTGTAGTCTGACAGAGTTGAAGAAATAAGGGCCTTCCACAAAGAATTTCTCTCGGTCAAAAGGGTCTAAGAACATGGTTGTGAAGAACCCCTTATATCCCAATTCGATATCAATTTTTCCCTTTGTTTTCCATCGTTCCTTGATCCATAGTTGGAGGGATTTCTCCAAGGGCCAAATATCCATAAATTTACCTATCAAGGCATGGTATTTCATTTGTTGGATGTAGTTCCCTATGCCATGTGAGGTTACCTCATATATCAGTTTTTTTATTGTCTTAGGTAACCAGCCATTATGTAGTTTCCTCTGTTGCATTTTTTCTTTCTCTACATTATAGTTTGTGTCATATTTGACTAACCTTCATCCTTTTGTCTAGTACCTACTCCCTCATCTCAGTATCCTTGTCCTTGATGTCTAGCCTACTGTTGACTATGTCCTTAAAGGCACTTTTCCCTGTCGTCTTTCCTTATGTCATCCCTTTTACCAAGGATGTTGTTGTCCTGGGATCTTCCATGCCTGGGACAATTCCTTTTGTCATGGAAGGTTTCCTCCCCTCTCCCTAGCTAGGGATCTCTCGTACTCCTCCTTTATGCATATAATAAACCCTAAATCACCATTCAATCTGCTCCTCATGTCACTTCGATAAGACCCACTCGATATATATATATATATATATATATATATATATATATATATATATATATAACCTCA
>JASDQU010102244.1:285428-298635 GCA_032191745.1 Picea mariana
GACAACCAGCTCTAAAATATATTTTTTAGCATAATATTTAATATCTATATTTACGTTGAGGAAGATGAGAGTGTGTATATATATATATATATATATATATATATATATATATATATATATATATATATATATATATATATCCAATAAGTTTAAATATTGATAAATAAAAATACTTTAATATTGACATCTTCAGAAGAGTAAAGCATCATGTGCAAAGCATAAATGATTAAACCTGGGGAAATTGGAAAGATTATTCTTTGCACAGAGGGGGAAATAAATTCCAAGATTTCCATTTCTCACGCACAAGAATGGAAATCACATGTCTTTATATATATATATATATATATATATATAAACTTTCTCAATCCATTATGCCAATTATTAAAATATGTAACTAGTAACTTTGGAATTTACCAGAGGTTACCAGTCTTTACCATTCATTCAAATTTTTCTAGAAAACATATAAATATATAGATACATATATAAATTCGGGAAATTTTTATTTGTTTAGTTCTTTTTCAGAACATTACATTTCTTGGAGTTAAAATCCTCCATCGTAAAACTATGTTTTTACCAGAAATTACTATTCTCCATTTTTTATGCAATTCTTTGCTATTTTCAGGAGACAGTTACCATGTTCAATTCTTTCTCCTTTGGAAGTTAACTTAATGTGTACCTACTGGTAAAATTCCTTTGTTTCTAAAATACTAATGTAGCTACTAATGTAGCTTAATTAATTAAAATGAATCAAATTCCTAATTTTCTTTTCATTTCCAATTAAGAGCTTGAACTTTATTCCTCCTTCTTTACTCATTATTTAATTTTAAAAATACTTTAGTTTTATTCAACATTTGTCTTATTATTTCATGACCAAACATGGGTATGCACTTCCCTCTAATCCCAAAGCCTAGAATAGTTCTCAGGGCAATATAATAGCCAGGGCCAACTGCTCAGTCTTCAAGTTTATATCAGCAATTGCATTCCCTATTACCGTGATTATTCGGTGAGGACTTTAGTGGCTTAGTACTTATTAATAAATCAAATATTTTTTCACATGAAATATTATGAGTGATCATCCAGTGCTTTGTTATTACTTTGAGTGGAAAACCAATACTAACAGTTTTCTCTTTCAAACAACGACATGTATAAAACCAACAACCAAATATGATTTCTAACCTTATTTCATATTTCACATCCACCCAGACAATTAGATTGAAATTTACACCATTAAAGAGAATAATAATTCTTCAAAGAACTCAACACAATAATTCCATAATAAAAATAAACTTGTCATGGAAATACAAGGAACAATTTTTTTTTATCTAAAATTTAGAAATTGTTGGCAATTGTTGAAGTGTGTACCACTCTCCACCAAACCATAGACACAATTTCTCCTGGTGTTTTCACATATGTCCACCCTTAGAGCCAAAGTATGATACCATGAGAGGAAATTCATTTACTCAGCATATGAGAAAATATGAAGGCCACTCTCCTTCATTTATAGGAACTCAACAAACCACATCTTCAATCCACCAAGCAAGGGGGCTACACTTTCCATAAATAACTTGAGTAGTTTCCATACACAAAACAAGGGAGGTCTTTCACTACCCAACATCCCTCACTTCCATACCCTCTTAGTTCCTTCATGATTGCTCAGCCAATCACTAAAATTCCGTAGCCTTGTTTATCATCTTCATTTGAAGATAGTTGTCATTGGTTCATGCCCCTAGAAAATGTATTTCTTCACTTCTCTTTGTTTGGATAAAAACCAAAATAGTTTCACACTCCTCTCCACTTATATTTTGTCTCCAGAACCAAATCATGTGCATCCTCCTTTCTCTTCCCATGATTTTCCCCCTTTTTTTCCCTTCTCTAGCAAGATATCTTGGGTCAAATCCCCCCATTTGTGGGTCATATAAAAAAATTCCAAATGGGTACTATTCCCATTCTCTCATTGATTGTTGAGGAGGACCAACCAACCCCCAACTTGACTGGTAATTAAATTTTTCTGGGGAAAATGATATTTTTGGTCTTGAACATTTTTATTTTAGCAGAGTACTTCCTGGTAGGGGTCATCTCAACCAAACATGGTTCCCCTCACCCTTCCCTCTCATGGCATCATAACCTGTGTAGGAAATCCCCTTCAACAATTATTCATCATTTTTGTTTTCTATTCATAACATGAATATTTGCATCACATCATTTAGAAAAGGTTCATCATATTTCAAAATCCACACATAACAGATCCATCAATAGTCTTTTATCAATAATACAATTATATTTACAAGATGGTGGAAACGAGGGTATTAAAGTAAAATGGGGGAGAAACAAACTGTTGGTGATAGGGGAAGTCGCATGATAAGAAAAAATGATCCCTTTTCCATTGGTGTCAAATGGGGAGAGAAACAAAGTGATGGATAGAGTGAGCATGCATCAATGCAAAAGGAAGAAGGTGTTTTCATCAATGAAAAAGGGGGATATTGTTGAGAATTTTTTTTATTTATGTCAAAGTGGCAATGATGATGACGATGTGAAAGTAACGATAAGGATGTAACATTGATGATGATGATGTGGAAGTGAAAAAGGGATATTGTTTGAGTATTGAAGCCATGAATCCAAGTGAAGAAGCCTTGAATCTATGAAGCCAAGTAAATAAGGCTTGAAGCCATGAAGTCGAGTAAAGAAGCCTTGGGATTGTTTGAGTTTTGAAGCCATGAAGCCAAATAAAGAATCCTTCAAGCCATGAATCCAAGAGAAGAACCCTTGAAGACATGTTTATGAATCCTTGAGAATCCAACATGCAGTAGTCAAGCCATGAGGACAAGTCAATGTCAAAGAAAATTGAAGAATCCCATGATGCAGTAATGATGTGTCCACTTAAAGAATCCTTAAATTTCCCTGAAGGAGCCTTGACATAAATGTATATAACTCCAAAGTGGTCCCCTTATGGCATAGATTTTAAGCATGGCCCTCATGGGATGAGATAACATGTGGTTGTTTCCACATGCCCACCTTGGTTTGTACAAAAATGGAGCCTTGAAGAAGCCATAAAACGGATTTAAGAAGCCCCTAAATGCAAGTGAATAAGCCTACAGTTGTTGTATAAGATAAATATTGCAAGATGGAGATTGTTGAAAGTATTATTTGTCATCAATTTGGATACCCTATATTTGAGAGAATTTTAAACATACATAACTGACTCAAATGGAAGCACAAGTTACATGGTTGGAAATATTATTCTGATACCTTTCCAAAAATATATGGAAGTCCCTCTAACTCCCTATGAATGAGGAGATATGAGTTTTTCCATCTGACAACTGAACCAGAAAATTGAGGTTAAATCATCTAATTTTGGGGGACAAAATTACTATAAATATAAGATATAATTTCACATTTTTGGTGTAACCAAAAAAGAGATCGATTTTAAGGTGCACTCAAGGTGTTGGGGTGTCTTTCTACTGTGCAAGAGAAGTCTAAGGGATTCTATTAAGTCTTTCTTATTCTCAAGGTATGCTATAAGGTTCTGATGTTGTCGTAAGGTTGTGAGGTTGTTGTATCCATTACTATGAGGTTGTAAAGTTATTTTATGTTCTTCTATGAATTTGTGATGTTTTCGTGATGTTTTCATGAGATTGTGATGCTTCCATATGCTCTTCTATGAATTCGTGATATTGTCGTGAGATTACCGTGAGATTGTGATGTTCCCATATGCTCTTCTACGAAGTTGTGATGTTTCCATGATGTTGTCATGAGTGCATGTTGTCATTAGTGGACATTTTCATGAATGGATGTTATCATCAGTGTATTTTGTCATCAATGATTACATTCCGGGAATGATTCTATGAGGCTTGCTATGGCTTGAAGTATTGTCTACATAATGAAGCATGCAGGTGAAGTCAGAAGTACTTTGTGTATGAAGATCTTGGATTAATGATATATTATTGAGTTGGTGCTCAGTTTAGAATATTGGTGTCTTCATTCAGCAGGCTGGTGCCTATGATTTATGGAGTGGGTGATTCCTTATAGTTGGAGCTAGTAAATCCAGGGGGTTGGTGACTCCTTCTAGTCAATGCTGGTAAATCAGGGAGTTGGAGCTTCCTTCAGGTTGGTGTTTGTAAATCAGGGGTTTGGTGCCTCCTTTCATTGGGTGTTGGAGAATATTGGAATTTGGTTCTTTATATGAATTTAATCTTAGCATGATATAATAAAAGCATTCTATGGTTTTCTCCCATTTGGGTTTCCACATAAAAATCATTGTGTTTTGTGTATGGTTTTTTGTGATGATGAATGGCATTGTTAATGGTTAATATTTACATGATGTTCTTAAGGTTAAAAATGGTAAAAATTTCTCAATATTGATTCACCCCCCTCTCATTATTGGTGAATATTACAACAAAAATATTTTTTTTGTTTTGACTATGTTCTTCATAAGAATCATCGAGATAGTTTTGGCAAGTGTGACTCTTGGCACATTTCCCCCCCTTGTATATTTTTCATAGTGATTTGTGTGGTATGATTCATTATACTTATTTCTCTATATATAATAACAAGTTCTTAACTTTCATTGATGACTTCTCCAATTGCACTTGGATTTATTTCCTAAAACTTAAGACTAAAATTTTTGACATGTTTTTGGCCTACAAGGCCCTTGTAGAAAAACAATATAGACATCAACTTCATAAGTTAGGAATAGATAATGGAGGAAAATATGTTAAAAAGTTTAAAACTTACTACATTATACAAGGAATTCAGATGAAACATATTCTTTCATATACACCACAACAAAATGATGTTGTTAAGATAAAGAATTGCACATTAAAAGAAATGGAAAATTGTATGATCTAATCTAAGGGATTAAGTCCTCATTTCTGGGTAGAAGCCATCAATATTGTAAATCACATAGTTGATTGCACTACCACAAATGATTTAAAATATATATCATTGAAAGAAGCATGGAGTAACATTAAACTAGATGTGATCCACTTTCATGTGTTTGGTAGTGAAGTATGGGCTTGCGTTCTTGATGAAAAAAAGGGAAGCACTACATCATAAGAGTGAAAAGTGCCTTTTTGTTGGATATTCTAAAGTTTTAAAATGTTATAGACTTATTCAACCTCATTTAAATGAAATTTTTATTAGGATATATCTCAATGTTTATGAATGTCTCTCAACTTGCAATTTATCTTCAACTTGTGAGCCATTTGCGGAAATGTGCCATCTTATACTCACACATTTTCTACTAGTTCTGATATTATGGTTTCTTATTCTTCATATGATGATAGTAAGGATTGAAATCCACCTCCACATAATTTTACTACTCCAGTTTATTCCAATTAACATCAACCTACATCACCACCATGGCTTCTTAGATGGGCTCCTTCAACTTGAGAAGTGGCTAGTGATCTTGTTGGTGATCCTTTAGATCAACAACATATACATTCATTATTCCAGTTAGCCTCCTCTCTTTTGGCTCAATTTTTAGAGACTTAAGATCCAAAAACATATGCAAAATATTCTAGCCATCTATATTGTGATGCAACAATGAATGAAGAATATTCTTCCTAAATGACAAATCATACTTGGGATCTTGTACCTCTTTTGAAAGGAAGAAAACTTGAGATATCATTTTTATGATCATCTATGTAGATAAATTATTTAATATATGACCCATATCCATGAGTATTAGTTGGAACTAACCAATTTCCCATCATTTTTAATAGTTCACTTAGCACTCATTGCATCAGGTGATGCTCACAAGGGTGAAGAAGTGGGATTGAAACCAGTGATATGAATCATGTAGCATCAACCATCACCTTTGAGGATTACACCCAATAAAGAGGATTCTCATAAGGTAACCCAACACGGTACGCATTTGACTCAAGTGCATTTAACTATGGAGTTTTCCCCATAATCAATCCCACTTAAATTGTCAACCCATTTGCAAAACCTTAGCAAGTATTAGCGCTAGAAGTCAATTCAAGACTGCTATTGAGTCAAGCCTAGCAAATCTTGTTTCAAAATTCTCAATACGTTTATGAAGGTGGAAATATCACACATTTGGTTTCAATGAGGTTTATGATTTGAGCTATTTAAACCACTTTCCTATGTGCAACAAACCAGGTAAATAAAATCTTTGATCAATGAAATAAGATAAGTGATATGGTATGGAAGAATTTTGAAACAAAAACTGATAAATTCACCAAAGAGAAATATGTGTTTTAATTCCTTTACTCAGTAGAAGAATGAATCATTACTTAGAAACCCTTTCCAAATAAGATTCAAAGGGCTTTAACATTTATGTGGCAAAGATTGCAATATGTCTTATAAAGAAACATTCTCAGCATATATTTGCAGTCATATATCATACAACAACAAAATATTTTCAAGACAAAGTAAAAGAGATTATAAACAGAGAATAGAAGCATACACTGACCAATGGCTTCATAAACATATAATATCTTTACATAGTAAAATATAAGCAAAAATAACTTTTGAAAGTTTTACAATGAAATCCCAAAACAGGGATCTCTCCCCATCCTACTCTTTTCATTCCTATATTTTATAAATATATTACATTCTTCTCGAGATCCAATAAAAATGGATGCAAAAACGTCCATCCCAAATTTGAAATGATGAGGTGGCTACGCAATTTTTAGGAAAAATAAATTATCGAAATTTTGGAAAAATGATGCTCAGAGATCCATTCGAATCCCCCAAACCATGAAACCTGTGTAAAAAAGGAAAGAGGTTTTTGTATATGAGTCTATTATTGAGAAACACCTGTTTCGGTTTTCAAAAATAACCTTCCAACTACACATGATATGTTCTCAAACATAATGACTAAAATAGGAAAATTCATGAATTTCTGGTAACTTCTTGCTAAAAATTAGGTGCGCTACAGGAACTTCCTATAGCGCCCTTTTAAAAATATTTGTTTTAGAATTTAAAGCCCCACATATGACCTTAATATGGACAAAAATATGCTAAGAATACCTTAGCATCTTTATATAAGCAAAATATGAATTTTTAAGATCAAAATTTGATCATGAAAATATTAGTGGTAACATGGGATCCATAGGGGATGGCATGTTCCCTACTATTTGACAAGAAAAAGAAGACATGTTCCTTCATCCATTGGGCTATGGAGTCATTCATCTCATTCCAAACTTTTGCAACTTATTCTGAAACCAAAACATACTTCTACAAACCAAATATAAATTGAATGTTGTACTCAAACTAAAAAATCAAATACTTGCTTTGCAAGCTTATTTATGTACACTCCTACTCCAATCAACTGAATTGTTGCTTGTTCAAGTGTAATAAGCTTTCCAATGAAGCCATAAAATCATCTGACTGATGAAATTTAATCCTTGTTTGAATCTAAGTAAGAGGACGTGAAGAGAGTATGTCATGAACAACAAGAATTCCACAAAAAGAATATACTCACGGCTACAAATAGATGAGATGCCAAAACTTGTAGCATTTGGGATCTGTGGAAATGAAAAATCCAAGAAAATGGATCCTGAAGAACATGGAAATATTTTAACTGATTTTAAAGGTCAAAATGTTTCTACTTGAAACCCACTACATGAATAAGATTGGGTTACTCTTTCTTTCCTTGCAATAGCTTATGAAAATCATATGCTTCACAACCAGTAAGGGAAACAAAACACTCTTTAAAATGTTGATTAATTCCTTGAACAAGAGATTGATTTGTAGTGTTTAGTATAGTAGGAATTTCATGAAAATCACAAGGCATCATTGTATTTTGAAGATGAAAAACATCATACTCATCCTATTCTTCATTATGAGCAATAGGTAAAGAAGGCAGAACTATATCTTCAAGAATATGATATGAACTAATATCCTTCTCAAGCTCTTCAACACAAGAATATTCTTCATGACTGTCAGATCCTTTACATAAAAAATGAAACTCATGACAACATCTTTCAGAAGGAAGTTCAGCATAATATCTTTGCTTAAATGTAGCATGAAAGTCCTCCAGTGAATGAATACTAGCAATAGGAAGGGATTGACACCATTCATGACCATGTTCTTCCAAAGAGAATATAAACATATTTATTAAGACATCCTCATGAACAAGATCACATTCAAGCATGCATTTATGAAAATTTAATAAGTGCTCACCAGGATGAGCATTCCTTCTTCCTTTGAATCTAGGAAGACAGTCATCCCATTCAGTGATAATAGGCACTGTATGTGGAAAACCAACTATGTTTAAGAAATCACAAAATGCATACCTCTGAGAAAGAATAAAATCCATTTCAAACCAATGAAGTCGCCAATAAATTCATTTATCATGAAACTGGAGTCACTAGGTAGAAAATTGCATTCTAACTAGTGTCTTGCTTATGTCTATCATCAAGAGTTGGATCTGTTCAATGTCGTTCTCCCAGGGAAGATCAATTTATTCTCCGCTCCTCGGCAACGACGCCAAAAAATGTCAGTAATAGAAGTCAACTCAATACAGCTATTGAGTTAAGCCTAGCACACCTTTTTTCAAAATGCTCAATAAGTTTATGAAGGTCAAAAGATCACAAATTTGGTTTCAATGAGGCTTATTATTTGAGCTATTTAAACCACTTTCCTATATGCAACAAACTAGGTAAATAAAACCTCTGATCAGTGAAATAAGATAAGTGATATAGTATGGAAGAATTTTGGAACAAAAACTGATAAATTCACCAAAGAGAAACATGTGCTTTAATTCCTTTACTCATTAGAATAATGAATCATTACTCAGAAACCCTTTCCAAATAAGATTCAAAGGGCTTAAACATTTCTTTGAAAAAGATTGCAATATATCCTATAAACAAACCTTCTCAGCACATATTTGCAGTCATATATCATACAGCAGAAAAATATGTTCAATATGAAGTAAAAGAGATGATAAATAGAGAATAGAAACACACACTAACCATTAGCTTGATAAGCAACTGATATCTTTACATAGGAAAATATAAGAAAAAATAACTTTTGAAAGTTTTACAATAAAATCCCAAAACAGGGATCTCTCCTCCTCTCACTCTTTTCATACATCTCTTTTATATATAGATTACATTATTCTCAATATCCCGGAAAAATGGATCCAAAAACCTCCATCCCAAATTCAAAATGATGAGGTGGCTAGGCAATTTCAGGAAAAATAAACTCTCGAAATTCTAGAAAAAGGATGCTCAGAGATCCACATGTTTCTCCCAAACCATGACACGTATAAAATATGAGAGATTTTTTTATATATGAGTATTTTTTTGAGAAAAAACTCTTTCACTTTTCAAAAATAACCTTCCAGCTGCCTGGGATATGTTCCTAAAGATAATGACTAAAATAAGAAAATTCTTGAATTTCTGAATCTGAAAAATGAGTTGTAAATATTCATTCGAATATCTAAAACCATGGCACTTGTGTAAAAATGGAAAGAGGTGTTTATAGATGCGTCTGTTATTGAGAAAAACCTCTTTCACTTTTCAAAAATAACCTTCCATCTTCTCAGGATCTATTCCCAAAAATAATGACCAAAACAGAAAAATCCCTGAATTTCTAAATCTGAGCAATGAGTTGTAAAGATTCATTCAAATATCCCAAACCATGACACCTATGTAAAAAAAAAAATAGACTTTTGTAGATGTTTTTTTTATTGAGAAAACCCTCTTTCAATTTTCAAAAATAACCTTCCAACTGCTCGGGATCTGTTCTCAAACATAATGACTAAAACAGGAAAATTCTTTATGTTTTGGTAACTTCTTGCTAAAAATTAGGTGTGCTACAAGAACTTCTTGTAGTGCCCTTTTCAAAATCTTAGTTTTATATTTTAAAACCCCACATATGAACTTAATATGGAAAAAACATATGCTAAGAAGACCTTATTATCTTTATATAACAAAAATATAAAATTTTAAGACCAAAATTTGATCATGAAAATATTAGTGCATAAACTATTAAATTAGAGATCCCTTGATTATTTTATTTGATTATTGAGGGGCTTCCATAGACCATCATATGAGATATCATTTTTTGTATTATCTACATATAGGAAGTCATTAATATATGCATAGATGATTTTAGGGGCTAAATTTCGCAAATGAGCTAATTTTCAATGGTTTTTCCCAAAAAAGATTTGCCAATTTCCATTTTTTCTAAAAACAATTCGCCCAAATTCCATAGAATAAAATTATTTTACCTTGAAAATCGCCAAAATTTTATAGAAACTATATAAAATCCTTAGAAATTTGAATATTTTTACAAATCTATCACCAAACATTTTGTATTTTGCATATTAAGGACTAGTAAGATTAGCCCAGGTTTCTACATTTTAATATAAATTTCCATCCTTAAAATCATCCTTGAATATATGACCCATATCCATTAATATTAGTCACAACTAGCCAATTTCCAATGATTTTGAATAGTCCACTTAGCACTCAATTCATAAGTTGATGTTCATAAGAGTAAATAAGTGTAATGTCCCCCATCTTAACCAGGGAACATTACTATGCGGAAGAACACATAAAATGACATTTCTTTTTTCTAAACAATTCTTGTAGCTTACCAACTGTGATTTAAACATATTTTTCAACCAATTTCTGATACCCATAATTATATGAAACTACAACATTATAAACAAGCATATATGCAACTGAGAAAACATCTATAACATCATATAAAACTATTCTCATGTATATAATAAATGCACATCAATTTCATTCATGGAATAACTTAGAAAAATGGATAAACATTTATCTTTAAAAGAGATTTTGTGCAACCAACTTCTTGGGAAGGATGTTCCACCCAACCATAGACTTATTGTTCCAAGTCTAAAAAACAAGCCACCCCCTATCTGGGGCTAGGAATCCACAAACGAAGGGTGTCTCTCACAATCCCTCATAGCTCTGTATCACACAATGCATTGGATTTCTCCTACATCTATCCTGAATTTCCTCCATCTATATTCCTCTTGACCTTACTAACCCAAGGAATGTACCCCTTCATTTCTCTTAGTCCATCAGGTATCCCATTCATTTATCAGGGTCTCTCTAGCACATGTAGCTAGGAATATCTTAGCTGGGAACTCAAGGGCACTCACTGCTAGGAAAAACTACCAGAAAAACCAACAACAAACACTTGTTGATACAATGAAACTCACCCAGGAGTTCACTCTTGAGACCTGACAACCTGGCTCTTTAATTTCCAACTCCAAAACACTACAAAATCGCTTCAACATGCTCCAGAATTTTCCCAACCTTGTTTTTCCAGCTCCCAAACTCCTCTCCCTTGTTCTCTCTTGTTGTTCATGTTCAAAGTGAATGTCTAAAACTTCTTGCTACTACCCATACAAATTTCCTCTCTTTCCCCAAGATAGTTGACTTCTCACTCTACCCAATGTTGATTTATTTTTCCCCATGATTTCTAATAAATATGGGGTGTTACTCTCACACCCAACCTATGACAGATATTCAATGATTGGGCTCTCATACACTCAACCAAAAATCAAAGGTTTTCCCCAAATGATAATTAAATTTAGAAATGTAGGTTTGAATTAATAACCTTAAATTATTCCCCCCTTTGGATCCCTCTTGGACTATCTCTCTAGGCATTGCCATCTCTCATGGATTAATCAAACCCCATCTCTATCCATATCCACTAGTTGGCATCGCACTATTTTTATTAAAAACATAAAATACATTTCGCATATTACATCGCTTGGCCACGTCCATATTCCAATCTACGTTATGCATTAAATAAACTGGGGATTATAGTGGGGATGTTGCATTCCCCCTCCCCTACAATTGTGCATATTATTTGATGTATAACACATGCCGAAAACATATACACATTTACATTACAATGTTCAGAAAATAAAAATAGTTTCTACAAATTTTTACCCTCCAACAGTAGTCCAAACCAAAATATCTCGTTCTCCTCAACCTGTTGACCCATGGCATGTGCCCCCTTCACTTCCTCCAGTCCATCAGGTTGCACCATTATTTTATCAGATATATTAGCATAGGTGAACAAGAATTTCATAGATGTGGTTCTGGTAACTAGCTTCCCAAAAATGGAGTCTTGCGTTTTCAGCTTCCATTATCTTCAAAATTGACAAAAAATTGCAGGTATTCATCCCACATGATTTATTTATGCTCCCATGTTGCATATTCAGAACTGTAGCAAGTGCATTGAAACCTTACCATCCCTATGGCCTTGTTCTTGAACACTTTAACTTTCCGGTCTAGGATGCGTACTTGTTCCACCCGAAAATCCCCTTCGTGTTCGACCTAGATCACAATCCAAACAATTATGTGGCTAGGGTCAGGCACATAGTTCTTTAATAATGACACATGAAATACATTATGCACTCTCATGGATGCAGAAAATTCTAACATGTATGCAGTTGGTCCTATATTTTCTAACATTTCAAAAGGCCCATAATATCTTGTTGCCAACTTCAGGAAACAACCCAATATTATCGAACTTCTTTTTTCTTTTACTTTTAGGAAAACATGTTCTCCCACTTTGAAATCTCTAAAAACTTTGTTCTTTCCTGCATAGATTTATTTCTGGTCCTGAGCACCCTTCAAATTCTACCTGATCTTTGTCATTTCTTCTTCCATTTATTTTAAAAAATCTATCCCAATGATGGCTCTGTCTATTGGGTTATCCCAACTCACTGGTGTGTTACATTTCCTTCCATACAAGGCTTCAAATGGACTCATTTTAATGAGGCTTGATACCAATTATGATAAGAAAAATCTACTAAGTAGATAAATTCTTCCCATTTTTATGGTTGATTCATCACATACATCCTAAGCATCTATTCAATTATCCTATTGGTCCTTTATATTTTCCCATCTAACTATGGGTGATACGTCGTACTAAGATTCATATTTGTCCCAAATCCTTTGAACAAACCTTGCCAAAATTTGGATGTAAACTTGGAATATCTATCTGAAACTATTTCCTTAGGCACTCCATGTAGCCTGGAAACTTCCTTCATGTAGATATCTACAATGTTTGTTTCCTTATGTCTTGTCTTTACGAGAATAAAATGTGTTTGCTTAGTCAATTTTTCCACTTCCACCATGATGGAATCATGTTGCTTCACTGTCCTAAACAACTTTGTAATAAAATATAATGACAAGATCCCACTTCCATTCTAGAATGGGCAATGGTTGCAACAGCCCCGCTTGAT
>JASDQU010102244.1:298707-308735 GCA_032191745.1 Picea mariana
GGGGGGGGGGGTGAATCAGTTGTTACTGTGCTTAAACAATTTTATTCCTATTAAAATGCTATTAACTTTCTTCAAGTAATCGTCAAGATTATGCAAGTCATGAACAACATAAATAATAAACATCAATCACACACATCATAGATATTCACGAGGAAACCCATAAAGGGAGAAAACCTCTTCTTCTTGGAATGATAGGTAGTCTTTTAAGTTTTGTACATCATCTTTCTTTGAGAACCTACTCAAAATCAGACTACAACCTCTTCTTTAGTAAGCTGCAACTTGCTAAGAGCACCAACTCTCTAGTTTCTCTAGCACCCACTAGAAGGAAGCACCAACTCCCTGAGTGTTCCAACACCAACTGGATGGAAGCACCAACTTCCAGTAACACAGTCACCAACCTGTATAACAGAGAAAAATGGTTCTCCCTTGCACCACCCTACCACCCTGGTTTTTCTGGCTACAACCAGATGGAAGCTACAACTCCCTATGTTCAAGCACCCACTTGAAACTTTGAGGACAACAATCCTCCCTAGCACCACCCTACCACCCTATTTTCTAAAACTTTGTTTGAATAATACTTTACAACAATACAAACATTTCAACATTTATGAGTTCTTCTCTGTTATGCAATTCTGGTCTATTTCTGTCTGTTCATGCTAGATTCCACTTGTTGTTTCTTTCCATCTTCTCTTTCTTTGTTCTTATCATGCTCTTAGGTTCTTGTACAGTCTGTTGTTTTCACCATTCCTGCTATGTCCAACTTATGTTCTTCATCTCTGCATCTTTCACACTTTGTTCATGCTCTCTCCTTGATTACATACAGTTCCAATTGTTTTACCAAGAAATAACAACCTTTATTTGTCTCGACATATTTCTTTTATTCCTACTCTCATCATCTGTTACACTCTACATCTCCAATGCTCAATGTCGAGAATCTCATAACGTTCAAGAGCGATGATTCCAATGCCCCAAAACAATGATTCAAACACTTAGAAACAATGATTCAATTAGTGTAACTAAATCGTAATTGATCAAAAAATCACGAGATGAAATAACAACCCTTCAATAAGATTCAAATTGATCAACATCATTGGATTATACTCTGAGGTGGAGCCTAGTAGCGTTATCACCTTCCCCTATCTTCCACTGATGTGACCATGGGTGATGCTATCATGTGACCATGAGATTGTGGGCGTGACCAAAGGTGGTTTGAGGGAAACTCACTTTTCACACTGCAATTCACTACGAGCCTCCATGTGTCCTTTCTCCAAAACCGTGGTTTTGATTGCGGTCGGTTCATGAAAACTTAAGACACAATCATGTTCTAGCCCCGCAATGCGACATGATCATCGATCTCACAATATTGACGGTGCTCCTAAATGGATGAATCAGATCAGATGTTTTATTTCACAGAAACAAATCAATGGTCAGATTTGATCCTTACACTCATCCTTTCATTGTTCAATCTGACGGCTAGGACTTCATAAAAAATTGATATGGATGGCTGTCGGAACTTGTCCCTTCGAAACTTCGAGATTTCAAATTTTCAAACTTACACTATCCTTCCACTGTACTATGATCAACGATTGAGAATAAACCCAAAGTGATCTTTCAGATAGGACGACTCGTGTTCTTGTTGACGTGGTTTGCCACATGTCCTTGTTTTGGTGGTCTACTGACATGGGTGAGACGTGTAGGTAGTGTAGTGGAGTGTGGAGGTAGAGCACAGCAGTGGAGTTGGACGTGTAGCGGGTAGTGGAGTGTGACGTCGGAGCACGAAGGTGGTAAGTATGAGTGGTTTGGTTGTTTACTCGAAGGGGGGGTTAGGCGGCAATTGGTAATAAAATGGTTGTTTTTAAATTGCTCATTGTTATCAAGGGGTTAGGCCTATCTCATGTCAATAAATTGGTTGTTTTTAAATTGATCATTGTTATAAGGTCTACTTTGGACATTTGAATGATACACCAAGAATCGATTGGCATTAGGCTTGTTCATTTAACATTCTTGGTAAATCCACTTTGATTTTAAATTTTTTATTTGCATTTGGATTGTAAAAGCACATCCATTCCTAGCCTTTGCAAATAGATCCCACTCATCACATAACATGGCAAATTAACATACTAGGATCGTACCCTATATGTCATTTTATTTGGAAGGTTGATATGAAAGGCCTCTCATTACGAGCTAGGTTCTTGAGCCTGCTCTGTACTCTAAAACATTCATTACCGGAAATGCCCAAATTTCATGACTGAAACCCCCATTGCTTATGTTATGGTTTCCCTAGTGTGTTCCTAGTTTTGTTTCCATTGTTTTATCTCAGGATGACCTCCTACCACTGCCATCTAAACCCAGAGTTGGTCTATTTTCTTTTGTTATAGTTTGTTCAATCCCGTTTTTTCTTGCCAGAGACACGATTTTGAGGGAGAGATTCTGAGCAAACCGCTACAAATTAGACCAAACCCTTTAAAACCCAGAACGGAAATGGGCCCTTTTACCTTCTTCATGGGAAGTTTCCCAAAAAACTAGATTGTTTCAGAGATATGCCTCGACCTTTGGAGGTAAATTTATCATAATTCTTGTTTCGGTTAAGATGAGCGTTTTGTTTTATTTTGTTTTGTTACATACATTCCTACAGTGCTGGATAAACCTCTGATAGAGAAACATCATCTTTTACTCAATTCACAAGATAGACCCTTCGAAGGAAAACCCTCATCATGAGGCAATACTCAACCATTTTTACCTAGGAAACAAGATGTTAGTTCTGAGATTTCAGAAATTTATGTGCATGAATCAATTTGTCTGCCCTAATCTTAACATAAAATCCCCAGTGGAAACCCCTCCAAATAGTCAACAATTCGACTATGTGGATAACCTTCTACCATGCCTAAGAGGTAATAAGTATTTTACAAGAATCAAACTCGGTGAAGAACCCACAGACACAGTGGTAGCATTATGATGCACGGTCATGGACATCCTCAAACAATTGTTACAGATCCACGGTGTGAAGTTTGTTTGTTTTGGATCGACAAGTCTTACACAGATATACCTTCCCTTCAACTTCAGATCAAAACCCTCACCACTCAAATCGACTCATTAACGAGTGAAAGTCACAGACTTAGGTTGAGCACTCAAAGGCAAGGGAAGCATTTGAAAAGAACTAGAAACGTAATAATAAAGAATGTTGAGAGTGTTACAGCAGTAGTTAACTCTGAGATCTTGTGAGTCAAATTTAGCATGCAGTTATGAGGTAAAGATTTGTTTGATTTTCTTAGTTGTATTTTTATTTTAGTTTTTTCTATTATTATAGATTTAATTATATTTATGCTGTTTGAAATAAAACTAGCTACAGAACAGCTGATTCTATAGCTAGTTCATTCTCAATCGATTTTTTTGGAAATTATTGGTTAGAATAATATCTAAACTCTTGCATTTTCATTTTTTCTTTTAGGATATCGTATAGATGGTGGTGATTTGATGATATGGACCATTTCTGAGTTTATTATCCATTTCTTTGGCTCATCTTTTGTAAACAGAAACAAGCTTGTTATAGTTTTGAGAGATACAACATAATATGGAGTGGTTATATTACCCTCTATTTTGTAATTAGAAAATCATTTTTGAGATTTAATCTTATCCCACAAGATAATATGTTTAGCTTCTCTAAACTCTTTAAATATTAGATATTTTTTTAATGAAGGCATCCTCGCCTGGGGCAGAAGATGGATGTTTGATTTACAGACTTTAATGGAACAACAATACACATTTCGGCTTTATCTTTTTGTGGATGGTGTCTTCATTTAAGTTTTGTTTATCCTGATATGATAACAGATTTTGATAGCTTTAGTCTTCTTGATTTATTATGTTATTGGGATAATTCCTTATAAATGTTGTCCATAAATAATGTTTCAGATATTAATCATGTGATCATCTATTCAGTTTCAATCACATGATTTCTCCTTTAATTTTCATTGAAAGATTAAATGCAAGGATGTTTGCTAACGGATTTTTCTTAATGCAATTACTTGCAATCATGAGCTCACAATAACTATTGGTATCATTCTTTTTGTTATTAAAATTTAACTACCAACATAATTGTTCTACATTTATTTAGAATAGACTTAAGGTTCCTTGCAGGTTTTTCTCCTAGACAAGGTGGTTAAATTTTTTCTTATCGCACAGATGTTTGGATGCATATCATCAGCGCACTAACATGTTAGTTCAATTTCATTTTTTTGTTATTTGTTTATCACTGAAATTGTAAAGTTTGGCTTTTGACTATCTATACATTTCCATTTCATAACATTTTTTTTATTTAGTTAAAGACTTGTAAAAAAAAATCAAAAAATATTTTTATGTGCTTTCTTTATTTGCTTCTTCAGAGCAATCATTTTCACATTGATTTTCGTAAGTTTAGATTAAAACTTGCAGCCTGTAAATAATGTATATAAATGAGACTTATCTATCTTTGGCTTAAATACGCTTATTACAGTCACATTAGAGCATATATATATATATATATAATATTTTGTAATTAGTTATTTTTTTTTGTTTCTTTTAGGATTCTTAGATTGGCCAACGGAGCCATTAAGCCCATCAAAAAGAGTTATACCAAACGGCTTGGGTTACTTAGAAAACCTCGGACTAGACTCATTCTTCCAATTGATGGATGATCATTTTCGTCCGTCAACAAATGGTGCTAGAAGGAGGGTCGAATGACAATATGGCCTTGTAGGAGATTTTATTTCGAATGTATTCAATTTCCCCATGGCTCCCCAAATCATTCTGTTGGAACATTCTTTCCACTTCTCACTACCAGTGATTCCCAACAGGACAGCTAATCTCTTCTCAGAACTCACCTTCGACGGTGAAGGGAACACATCTGCAGTAGACCATATTTCTAAATTTCTTTATAAATGTCTAAGACATAAGATCATTGATCCTAATGTTACATGCATATTGTTCTCTCTCACTTTCCGAGATCGGGTTAAATGTTGGTTTGAATCTTTTCCAGCTAATTCGATTCATTCTTTGTCTGAGTTTGTAATTGAGTTTTTATCAGACTTTAACAATTATGATTATGATGAATTAAGTTACTTAATGAAAGAAAACAGTGAATCATTCGATGATTTTGCAATTAGGTTCATTCATGTTTGTACTAGGTTCCCTTTGAAAGAAATGCCACTTATTAATGAGTGGTTTAAATATCTCGTTTCTCTCTCAAACGAGAAAGATCAATTAATTGTTAACCAATCTAAATTGAGCACTAACACTCAATCTCAAGATGGTTCAAATTTTGATGTTTATCTTGAATATTTTGAAGCACCACAACTTTTGTCAACTTCTTTCATTTTGGAAAATCATGAGCAACATCATCCTTTACAAAATGCAATTGTCACATCTAATCATTCTTTGCAAACAATGTCTCCTCCCATCGAAGAAGGAACCTTGACTTTAAAAGACGACAGTTGTCACACTCTCATAGATTTTATAACTAAAGAAAAGGAGGTTGAATGTGAAGTTGATAATCATGTGGACGATAAATCTGCCCCTAATTTAGTTGAACAGATCCATGATCAATCAATAGGAGACACAATCATTAGTCATACTATTAATCAACCTTCTATCTCTAGTGATTTGCCTTCAATTTTTCCTTTGCACGATGAACCAAATTGTTTCTTAAAAACTGTCTTGTATTATATGAAAGAGAATAAAAAAGAGGATGATCAGTTTATACAAGGAGAGGGGACAAAACCAAATTTCAAAACGCATATACCTATCATTCCAAGAGATTCATTCTGACTCCTTAATTCTTCTACATATTATTCCTTGTACCCTGATATTTTTTATCCTAATGTTGTGTGGTTGCATGTTCCATATTACCTTGGAGAGAATTCAACATTATATAATCAGGTACAAAGAGATCACTGAATAGAAGATAAAGAGGGAAATAATTATGCCCACGAACATATTAATTTGTATTCACATCAATTATTTGTGGGTAAATCAAGAAATGATTTGAAAGAATCTCGAATTGCATCTTCCATTGATACATCCCAATTTGTGTTTCGAGAAGGATCTAAATTTTTCCATGATCAATTACTTGAGGTTGAAAAATATAATTGGCTAAATATTACTACCAATGATGTTTTATCGGTCGTTCCATTTAGTTCACCTCAAATAGTTAACCTTGAAATATCTAAACTCAATACAAAGTTTCAAGAGATTGAAACACTTATTTTTCGATCGAGAAACATGATAAGTTCTCGCCATCTTGGTCCGGCCTTTTTAAAAGATTATTTCCTTGATAATCTAATACTTTATTCTCACCAGGAATATTTCTCAAATGTGAATTCTTTCAAACCATCCCATGTAAGTAATTGCATGTATCATGATAGTATTGCAGATTGGTTGGACTATTCATATCTTGAAAAGTTCTCAGGGAATGGTAAAATTATCTTCATTTTACTTAGAGATCAAGGAGGTAACTTCAATACACTCATTTTATATCCTCCAGATGGAGAAAATATGGACCAAAAGGAAAATTGTCAGGAGGATGGGGTACTTCATTTTAGGCTGATGGTCAAAATTGTCGAATGGTTGGAGGATTCATACAACAATAATGTTCAAGGGAATGGTAAGATCATGCTTGCCTTGTTTTTAAATGGTGATGATAAAGGTGAGTATGATATATTTTTGTCATTTTTCGATATACTACCATTCTTGTTAGTAATATGTGATTTTGTTTCTACTGTAGGATTGGAGTTACTCCGATGGCTACATTGGAAGCATGACTTCACGTAGTATTTTGATTTGTTTAGTAGTTAGGTTAGGTTTAGGAGTAGGTTTTCTTTTAGTTTTATTCCTCACTATTTCTCTTTGTAATAATGCAGTCATGAGCACAAGTGGACGCACCACGAGAACCATAATATGACTGTTGTCAGGGAATTCTGCATGATCCTTTTCTCTTTGTTTTTCGTTGAATATTTCTTTTCAAAGCCACAATATTATTATGAAAAATTTAAATGGAAAGTAAACAGATAGACAAATCTGAATTGTAAATTAAACCCTGACCCGAGGTACCACGAGTAGGACTTCTTTCACATCGATGAGGATTTTTCTATTTTCTTTTAGTTTCTCAAGAGATATTTCGTGTGATGTTTTCGGATCCACCTTTGTACATGTTTTTTTTTGTTTTGATTTATTTTTGTTTTATGATTTTGGTTCTTTTCATTATTGTTTGTTTTTATCGCTTTCTGGATAAAACATGCCTATGTCAAAGTTTAGTTCGAAGAAGGAAAACATAATGCTTCATCTTAAAACATATGTCAAGGACTGTCAGAGTGTCAACTGCTATAATTTCCTAAAACGCAGACTAGTTAAAGAGGTTTTTTTTGTTCAAAATTGATTTCATGGTTCCACTTTGCAATTATGAGCAGACACGACTATCATTAAAAGCTCTTTACGCTATCCCTACTTTTAAGAAAGCAAATCAAGGATGCCTTCCTGTCCTCGAAAGATTAGTTTCATCTATAAACTATTTTCAAATCATGATGAAGGTTATCAAGCAAAAATTAAAAGTCTGGAAAATAACAAGTCTTGTAAAAACTGGAATTTTCAGCGTCACCCCACTCTTCTGAATGTCTTTAAAATTATATCAGATTGTGAATAATTTCTCAAGAGTTGTGGGAAGTGTTTGTAAACTCGTTAGGATACTGAACAGGTATGCTGGGAGCAGGGAAATGCATGCATGATGCCAAGACAACTTCACTGGGGTACTGAACAGACCCGTCGGCAGTGAAGCAATGTCAGGTTAAAGAAAATTCTCAAGTATAAATTTTGAATTTATTGTAGTTGAATTTAAGGCTTATTTCCCTAGGATAATAAATGTTCATACAAACCTTTTTAAGAATGATATTTTGCTTTAAGGCCTATCTCATGTCAATAAAATGGTTGTTTTAAATTGCTAAGTGTTATAAGGTCTACTTTGGACAATTGAATGATACACCAAGAATCAATTGGCATTAGGCTTGTTCATTTAACATTCTTGGTAAATCAACTTTGATTTTAAATTTATGATTTGCATTTGGATTGTAAAAACAAATCCATTCCTAACCTTTGCAAATCGATCACACTCATCACATAATGTGGCAATTTAACATACCAGGATCGTACCTTGTATGTTGTTTTAGTTGGAAGGTTGATCTGAAAGGCCTCTCATTACAAGCTAGGGTCTTGAGCCTACTCTATACTCTAAAACATTCATTACCAGAAATGCCCAAATTTCATGACTGAAACCCCCATTGCTTATGTTATGGTTTCCCTGGTGTGTTCCTAGTTTTGTTTCCATTGTTTTATCTTGGGCTTACCTCCTACCACTACCATCTAAACCCATGGTTGGTCTATTGGATTTTGTTACAGTCTGTTCAATCGCATTTTTTCTTACCAGAGACACAATTTTGTGGGAGCGATTCTAAGCAAACTGCTATGAATTAGACCAAACCCTTTAAAACCCAGAACGGAAATGGGCCCTTTTACCTTCATGGCTGGTAGTTTCCCTAGAATTGTATCATTTCAGAGATATGCCTCGAACTTTGGAGGTAAATTTCTCATAATTCCTATTTCGGTTAAGATGAGCATTTTGTTTTGTTTTGTTTTGTTTTGTTTTGTTTTGTCACAGAAATTCCTACAGTGCTGGATAAACCTATGATAGTGAAAAAACATTATTTCCTCAATTCACAAGCCAGACCCTTTGAAGTAAAACCCTCATCATGAGGCAATACTCGACCATTTTTACCTGGGAAACAAGATGTTAGTTCTGAGATTTCAGAAATTTTTGTGCATGAATCAATTTGTCTACCCTAATATTAACATAAAATCCCCAATGGAAACCCTTCCAAACAGTCAACAATTTGACTATGTGGATAACCTTCCACCATGCCTAAGAGGTAACAAGGATTTTACAAGAATCAAACTCGGTGAAGAACCCACAGAGAATGGTGGTAGCATTCTGACGCACGACAATGGACATCCTCAAACAATTGTTACATATCCACAGTGTGAAGTTTGTTGTTTTGGATCGACAAGTATTAGATAGATATACCTTCCCTTCAACTGCAAATCAAAACCCTCACCATTCAGATCGACTCATTAATGAGTGAAAATCACAGACTTAGGTTCATCTCTCAAAGGCAAGGGAAGCGTTTGAAAAGAGTTGGAAACGTGATAATAAAGAATGATGAGAGTGTTACAACAGTAGTTAACTCTAAGATCTTGTGAGTCAAATTTAGCATGCAGTTATGAGGTAAATATTTGTTTGATTTTCTTAGTTGTATTTTTATTTTAGTTTTTCTATTATTATAGATTTAATTAGATTTCTTCTACTTGAAATAAAACTAGCTATAGAATCAACTAATTCCTTAGCCAGTTCATTCTCATTTGATTTTTTTGGAAATTATTGGTTAGAATAATATCTAGAATCCTCTATTTACGTTTTTCCTTTCAGGATATTGTATAGCTCATGGTGATCTGATGATATGGACCATTTTTGAGTTTATTAGCCATTTCTTTGGCTCATCTTTTGTAAACAGAAACAAGCTTTTTATAGTTTTGAGAGATACAGTTGTTGGCAGCCAACTCATTTTTTTTCCTATCGTCTATTAAGCTGCTTACACTAATGTTTTACAAACATCATTTTTCGTCGCAATTTTCAATAAACAACATTTTCATTTATTGTGACATTTGCACATTTGTCTTCGTTAAGTTTTCATGACTGTAAGCGTGAAAACTTCTCCTTTAGAAGTTGTTTTTCGATCATTATCTGAACTGTGAATATTTCTTTTGTCATTATGCCTATTGCGCTTACCTTTTATCGATCATTATACAACTGGAAAGGGTCTCTAATCGGTTCTCATACTTCGATTGATCGTATAACTTGGTTTTATTGAGTTTGTAAGGCATTTAGCAGTTGGATTTGCACTTTGTATGACTTGCCTGATCATTGATTGTATGAAAATGCATAGGGGTTATGA
>JASDQU010102245.1:0-28799 GCA_032191745.1 Picea mariana
AAGTTTTCTAAGTAGTTTTTGAGCTCATAAAAGTAACCTAACTTAGTTAGTCATTCTTTTGTTCATATAACACCTAGATTAGCTTGTATATCATCCTTATATCATTCTTTCATTCTTTTGTATAAAATAAATCTAAATGCTTGTTAGCATTGCTAAGATAGTTCTTGCCTAAGGGGTAGGCCAGCAGCTTGTCCTTCGTTCATATTCAAGAACGCCTCTGTTTTCATCAGAGTGGCTGGACTCAAAGCCCCCCTTTTCTGTGCAAGTTTGTCTTGGTAGTGGTAGCTTCACTTGCCGGCACCTTGGGGGAGTCATCCCCAATATCGCCATTGGCTTTAAGGGAATAAACTTGTGGTGTTGTTTCTAGCTTAGAAGTTGATCATCTCTTAGTTAGTGTTGCATCTACAAGTTTACTTATTTCTAATATCTCATATGCTCTTGCTTTTCATTCTTAATGGTTAGATAGCTTGAATGTGCTAGTATGTTCTAGATCTAATATCTTTTGAGTTGTTTAACTAATCATTGGATGCATGTAAAACAAAGTGGTAGCTTTCTAGATCTCATTTAATTTGCTAAGTTCATTATCCTTTTTGAAGCTTTCATTCTCCTAACTTAGCAAGCATTTTTAATGTGGTAATAATCAAGTGATATATCCATTTGAAAGCACCTTCTATTGCTCACGGCCTAGGGCATCCTTGAGCTCACGGCCTAACTAGCCCTCACGGCCTACCTCTTTGGAGCTCACGGCCTCACCTTTGCACCTAGTGCTCACGGCCTCACCTTGCAATACACTCACGGCCTACTCACCTTAATTTGCTCACGGCCTAGTGCATTGTTCTAGCACCTAACACATTTAAACTTGGGTTTAATACCTCACTTGCATGTGGTATAGTTTGCTCATGGCCCTATTGGGGTTTCACACACACCTTTGCACTTGTGGTAACATATTAATGGTTTGATGTGGGTTGCTTAAACGTATATATTCATGCTTTAAATCTCTTAATCTTAAGCTCACACATCCTAACACATTGCTAGTATCTTACATCACCTCACACACTTGTGGTTTAATCATCTAATGCCTTAAGGATTTAGTCTTTTATTTTGCTGCTAACATCTCACATACATTGGTAAATGGTTTAACTTTTCATAATCTTGCAAGTAACTTTATGTGATGTTAGTTTAGATGGTTTGAATCTTGTAAGTGCTTTCAAGTTTAATATCTCGTTCCTATTGCTAGCATCATTACATGGTTTATGGTTCATAGCTTACACATAATATCTTTTGAAGTTCCTATCGTGTGATGGTCATATAAGTGGTTTAAAATTCTTGTTATCATATTGCTCTATCTTTACATGTGATGGTGATATAAATCTCATGCTTCAAGCATTCGTTTTTACACATTTTGCTCACGGCCATTCGTTAAATCACTAAAATAAAAGTGTGTAAAACTCTCTAAAACGAACCCAACACACCCTAAAGACCCACCCGAGGGTCCTAACAACACTTAGTAACATTCTAGGGGTCCTTAGCAACTATTTCCATCATCTAAAACGGGTAAGAGGGACAGTCTTTGGGGGAAGTGGCGGGGGACCGTCCCGTGATTTCGTTGGGGAGATCCCCTCTCTGACTACTTCTTATTGTGGTGAAGTGACGGGCTGACCTTGGAAGCTAGGCTGGGGGTAAAAGCCCAGTATCTTGAGCACCGGGCAGTTATTTGGTGGAATTAGAAGTTAAGACACACATCTAGATAGGGGGTTGGGAAATAAAATATTTAAGAAGAACATTAGTTGCATAGATCACTTGTGTATGTTGGGGAAGTAGATGTATTGATAGGAAAACACACTTGTGATAATCTTGTTGTTTTATCTTTTACTTGCAACTAATTGCTTTATATTTCATGTTGATGTGATTATTTGGCTTTCATTGATATATCTTGTTGATCAACTGTATTTATGGTGTGGATAAAGTGAGTGATTGAGTATCCCACTTGGGGAGGCATCACTTGTTTTCATCCTTAAGTGCTTGAGTGGTTAGAAGCCAGTGAAGGCAGTCCAAGTGGAGTAAGTGCCAATTGGGGCATGCTTGGCCCTAGGGTGTGATTTATTGTATCTTTTGTATATCTTGTATATTTGCTTATATTGTATTCATTTGATGTATATTGGTAACTTGTAAACTTTCTAACATTTAATTATTCTTTTGGTTTGGGGTATTTCATTTGATTTAATTTGTAAAACCTTTGTAACGAACCACCCTCAAACATAGTTGACCCCTTGCCCAACCTTAGGCACTAGTCTTTAGTTGACTTAGGGAAAGGGCTGACTTTGCATTTAGAAGTAGACTTGCACTTGCATTGCTGCTTGTCATCTTAGGCTAATTTCCCTTTGGCCTATAACGAAATAAAACTAACTCTTAGAACATTGTAATTAAAATTAACTTAGTAACTAGGGACTACCTCCCTTGGCTTCCCTAGGAGTAAGCCTAGACGGAAGAAGTTCTTGTCAACGTGACAGTGTGGGCAAGAACTTAGACATTGTGTCTCCGAGGGCACACTAAGTGAGCGGGACTTAGCTCACGTCTGCAAGTGTGCATAAGGGCGACAACACGCCCCTCTTGAACCTCCATAAGGAAACCTAAATATTGGATGGTTGAGATCATCCTATCTCATCTCCATTATAAGGTTGAGATCATCCCATAATAATCTCACTCAAAAACCCACTTTGGATTAAGTTCCCTAAGTTCACTTTATGTCTCTTAATTCACCCACAAAGTGAATTAATAGTCATTTTGGCTAAAATGACCAAATTTCACTTTTGACTTAAGTCTCCTAAGTCAAAGTTAAATTAGACATAAAGTACAAGGCACAAAGTACATAGTACTTCCCACATGTGTTTAGAAGCTCACAAACACATGGGGAACACTTCCCAAGGTACATAAATCTCAGTAGGAGGCAGTCATTGGATTGCCTATGATAACAATTGACAGACATGACCCTTGCAAGGGCTATGCGTTGGGCAAGTATGCCCGAAAACACTTTCCATCTAGCGAGCACAGGTCCAAGGGAGTACTGGATCTGATACACTCTGACGTATGTGGGCCGATGAGTGTGGAGTCAGTGAGTGGCTCCAAACACTTTGTCTTGTTTATTGATCACTACTCCAGGAAGACCTGGATTTACTTTCTAAAGACCAAGGATGAGGTCTTTGGGAGGTTTCAGGAGTTTAGATCTCTGGTAGAAAACTAGACTGGAAGGAAGATTCAGGTCTTAAGATTGGAGAATGGGGGAGAGTACACCTACAAGGAGTTCGAGGATTATTACACAACAACAGGGAATCAAGATTAAGAAGGAACTCATAGTTCCTTACAATCCTCAACAGAATGGAGTGGCCGAGAGAAAGAACAAGACTGTGGTTGGAGCAACACGTGCTATGATTCATGATCAGGGACTGCCATTGTTCTTAATGGGCAGAAGCGAGCAATGCTGCAGTATATTTGTAGAATAGGAGTCCCCACACGATTTTGGGGAAGCAGACACATGAGGAGACATTTTCAGGTACTAGGCCAGATGTGAGTCGTATTCGCATTTGGGGCAGTGCATGTTACTGTCATGTCCCTTCAGAGAGGAGGAAAAAGCTGGACCGTACAGTGGTGAAGGGGTTACTTGTTGGTTACAGTGAGGCTTCCAAAGCCTACAAGATCTATGTGCCTGCACGTAGGAAGGTTATTGTGTGTAGAGATGTGTAGTTCGAGGAGGAACGTGCATTGAGGAGATCAAAGGATTTTCCAGCAAGTGTAGAGAACCGACAAGGAGGCATAGAGTCTAAAGATAGGATCACAGGAGCAGATACAAGATATAGGTGTTAAGAGGGAGATTCTTGGACATGATCATCAGGAGCAAGTTGATGATGAGGAGTAACATGATGTAGTTCCCCCAGAGCAGATTACTAGGCCACAACCTATGTGGTACAAGTCCACAGTTAGTGATTCTAGGTTGGCAGGGCTTCTAGAGAGGGACTTCAAACGAAGCAAACCACCAAAGAGACTTGGATATATGGCATTGATGATTCAGCTCATTGATGCCGAGCCTTCCAGTTATGAGGATGCTGCACGGCATAAAGTGTGGCAGGAGGCCATGATGGAGGAATATGCCTCCATTATGAAAAATGATGTATGGGAGGTAGTTCCGAGGCTAGAGGATAAAAAGGTGGTTGGATCCAAGTGGATCTACAAAGTTAAGAATGCAACAGATGGAAGCGTGGGTAAGTACAAAGCTCGCTTCGTGGCCAAGGGGTTTTCATAGCGAGAGGGAGTTGATTACGAGGAGACTTTTGCTCCAGTGGCGAGGTATTCTTCAATCTGAGTAGTCATTTCATTGGCAGCAGAGAAGGGCTGGCATGTTCATCAGATGGACGTGAAGACTGCCTTCCTCATTGGAGTTGTTGAGGAGGAGGTATATGTTGAGCAACCTGAGGGATTTGAGGTTGGCAACAGAGAGACACATGTGTGCAGACTGAGGAGAGCCTTGTATGGGCTCAAGCAAACACCTTGGGCATGGTTCTCGAGGATTGACAGCTACTTGAGGGAGATGGGCTTCCAACGGAGTGAGGCAGATCTAAACCTGTATTTTCTTGCAGGGAAGGAGCCTTTTATACTGGTACTTTATGTAGATGACCCATTTCTCACTGGAGATGAGCAACTGATAGCAGGTCGCAAGGTTAACCTTGCAACAGAATTTGAAATGAAAGACCTTGGGTTGATGCACTATTTTCTAGGGTTGGAGGTTTGGCAAATGGATGGGCGCTTCTTCCTAGGATAGGGGAAGTATGCAGTAGAAATTTTGCGTAGGTTCAGGATGTTGTACTGTAGGCCCATGTCCACACCTCTGGTTACAGACTGGAGGAAGATTGATGCATCGGATTCAAAGATAGTAGACTGTAGACCCCACTGTCTGTCGTCAGTTGATTGGATCGCTCATGTATTTGGTCAATACTCAGACAGATATCAACTTTGCAGTAAACTCTTTGAGTCAGTTCATGGTGGACCCTCGAAGAGTACATTGGATTGTTGCATAGCATGTGCTTCGCTATCTCAGAGGGACAATGGAGTACGGGCTATTGTATGAGCGCAGTGGTGGAGTGAAATTAGCAGGTTTTACAGATGCTGATTGGGCTAGATGTGCAGAAGACATGAAGAGTACTTCAGGTTGTTGCTTCAGCATTGGATCAGGCATCATTTCCTGGTTCAGCAGAAAGCAGAGATTGGTGGCATTGAGCTCTGCCGAGGTAGTGTACATGGCAACGAGTTTGGCAGCATGTGAGGCACTGTGGTTGAGGAAGTTACTTTTGGGCTTGTTCAGGCAGGAGCTAGAAGCTACTGTGATTCACTGTGACAATCCGAGTTGCATCAAGCTCTCTGAGAACCCGATGTTTCATGATCGTAGAAAGCACATCGATATCAGGTATCACTTCATCCGGGATTGTGTACAGAGAAGAGCCGTGAGGCCTGATTACATATAGACTGATGAGCATATGGCATACATCTTTACCAAGTCACTGAGCAGACAAAAGTTCGAGAAGTTCAGAGATTAGATGGGGTTGAGAGAAAGAATCCCTTCCTCGCTAAGAGGGAGTGTTGAGAATATAGCAAATAAGGTCTTTCATCATCATCTCACCGTCCTAGGATGATGGAGGACATTGAAACTTAGGTTGAATTGATTAATTAAATGATTTCCTAAGTCTAACTTAGGAAAGGAACTGTTGATGTGTTATAATCTTCAGTTGACTTTATTGAGTGCCTTTTATAAGGTTAAAGTGAAAAATAATTTAAGTTGTGGTCTTTTAATCTTGACCATTGATCTCATCTTGATGGAGAGAGCAGATCTCAACCCTCCATCACTTTGGAGATTAGGGTTTCACTCACTCAACAAAGTATATGAGCAGATCCACTGGGCTAAGGGGACACACTTGAGAAAGAAGATTCGATTTCAGAGAGAGATTGAAGTGCAGGTTTGCTGGGAGAGTTTTGCAGGAGGACAAAGGAGACATTGACTGGTGGATCGACTCATTTCTTCACCAAATTGCAGAGGTATACTTCAGATCTGATAGGGCCATGAAGAGTGATGCAGAAGTGATGCAAGAGGGCCATACGATTACACAGAGGCTCACCTTTCTTGCTTTTGTTTCATTCTGGGAGGTTTTGGAGGATTCTAGGAGGGCCGTGTGATTCTGTTGAGGAGGGTTTTGATGAGTTTGTTCAGCTAATAACTGAGGCCGATTTATCCATGTAAGAGATCTCTATATTTTCCTGCATATAAATAAAAATCCACAAATCTGCTGCACCGGTTTTTCCGGGGACTATTGTCCAAAAATAAATGTGTTCACTTTGATGTGATTGCTGTCTTCTTTATGTTCAGTTCCTGGTAATTTATTTCTGTTGTGTATTTAATTTACTGTGAAGAAAAACCCTGAATAATCAGTTAAAAATAATTTGATTGGTTTAAACTTTAAAGTGTACCGGGTTTAGAAATTTCATAAAATGAACTTGAAGGTGGGGGGAGGGGGGGGGCAACACAAACAATGACATTCCTCCCTTTCCTTTGACCTTTACTAGTTGCCATTGATGATTGAGCCATGATTTCTATGGAATGAATCAAGAAAGACATTGCTCTTGGAGAAATGACAAATATGGTTTGCTAATCCACCTTCAAAGCACTTGGATCCTTTCAAATCTCGATTTTATCGTTTACCTGGGTCCTGCACAATGACAGATCATGAGAGCTCTTTCCCTACAACTGAAAGTGGCAAAATGGATTGAATTTTTTTGTTTTAGAGTTCTCATGGGTTTTTTTCATGGATACGTGTCAAAAACGTTGAGACACATCTAGGGCATGTGTCTGACACGTGTTTGGCACGTGTACGACACACAGGATATGGACACGGGCCCCTTGAGGGTTGTGTCTTGTTACTTTGGTCAATGGTATGTTGCTACAAAAAAGACACCTCCCCACAACCTTTTATGCTTCTTCCTTCTCCTTTCTTTTAACCATTGATCAGATGGAAAGATGTTACCCATGTTTGGTTCTTGGAACAAAGAAATGTGAGGTCCTCAAGGAAGGTGAACCCATGGAGTCCCTAGTCTCAGATATCCCTGTGATTCTCGAGGATCTACCTACTCCACCAGTGGCAATTTCAAGTTTGAGAGCTATTGCATCTTCCTTCTTATCCTTTTTATAAATAGCTTGATGGCCAGCTTACACAATTTCTGGGGTTAGACTTATACAGATCACAACCTCATGCCCTGCAATTCTAGTAATGTGGTATTTTAAGCAGTCGACCCCTCTTCCATGGATTGTCCACACAGTTTACACTTCAATTTCTGTTTGTTTGTCCCATCTTTATGTTCAGCATATTACCAAAATGAGTAAGCCATCAACATATTGGCAAGGCAATATTCAACTTCAAACTTCAAAACTAGGGAAAAAAATGAAAAAAATGAACATAGAAGAACGCTGGTAAAAGAGTCAGACCTACAAATTGTTCTATGACCTATGAAAAACGATAATAAGAGGCAAGCAACATGCACTTTGCAAACCCTTGCATAAATCTCTGAAAAAAAACTAGTTACAGGGTGGATGGATGACAATGATAAACCCTTTTCCTCTCAATCCCCAACAATTGCAATGACATAACAAAAAAAATCCAATTCGGCGTCATATAGGTGCTTTTCCCCCACCTGATGAATTTTCCTGGTTATTATAATTTTTTCCTAAAAATCTTGATTTTTCCCAAAAGTCGTGATGTCTCAATTTTTTCTATGTCACAGTTTTTCCCTAACGATTTTTCATTTAGGATTTTGGAATCTGGCAAAATTGCAATTTTGCCAATATATTCGCTATTTTTTCATCTATGCCCATAATTGTGGGGTACACAATTATAAATCCTTTATGATGGTATTATCTAATCAATCCCTCAACTGCATCGGCCCTGTGCAGATAAAGAAACTAGTCAAACATCTCAATTCCTTACTAACCAATCAATTTTTAATGTGTCAATGGAGTTAATTACCTTTTAAATTAAAGTTACTCTAGCACTAGAGTATTTAAGTTACTATAGATTTCAAAACATATAAAAAAGAGGAGGGATTTGGGAATGAAGAATTCACCTGTAATACTGGATAGGCTAACTCAAAGTAGTAGATGCCTGTACAGTGTAAATATGAGATAAGTAGCCTGGAAAAAAGTTTTTTCTTCTGAAAATTCTTCCTTTGGAACTCAAAGAGAAGAATTTTGACTGGCTCAAAGAGGTTGGGCACCACAGGTGGGCTGCTTGCATGGGAAAAATGGCTCTCAAGGGGGAAATGACTGAACATGAGCACTTTTGTTTAGGTTAAGCTACCATGACGGGTGCACTCTTCCATCAAAACCACCCAGGACTTGCACTTGGTCCCATCCAAGGGAATTGAACTTTGGTGTGTAGTTTGACAAGCTGTCACCTTTGCCGCTGAACTATGTTTTTTTCAGCAGATAAAAACTAATTTAGCAAATTTCTGAATGAAATTGGGAACATCATAGAATATATTCCACAAGCAGGAAGCAGTAGGAAGGCTTATAAGTGGACTTATATGTCATAAAAATAGCTGCTAAAAACTGTCAGAGTAGAAACAGCCAAAAAAGAAGGGGAAAGGGCATAATCAAATGTATGATGTCTTTATCTTTACACTGCTAGATAAGATACACAAATGTATATGCTTTATAAGTGCACATTTTCTTTCTTTCTTATATCTTGAAAATCTCAAGACTTCCAGGTACAATTCTTAGCATAACAAACATATTATTGACAAAATTAATAAAGTGTTTCAACTGGTCCTATTTAAAGTTTCAAAGAATATTCAGCTCCTGTTGTATTCTCTCTTGGAGCTTCATGATATGTTGCATGAGGAAATCAGACATGTCTTAGGGGTTGTTAAAATTTAACACATGATACACAGATCTGTACTCATAGAAGAAAACCTACAGGTAGGAATCTGAAAATTAGGTTCCACCTATTAAAACTTAAGATATGATAATCCTAAAACTCTGTATTGTACATTAAAAAGTGCAGACACTGCTCACTCAGAAAATCAGAACAGCAGATTTATAAATACTAAATCAGCATGAAAACAGAATTCTGGAACTTTGGACTGCATGCAAAAAAACCTGTGTTTTCATTCACTTAACTGCATTAATGATTATGTGGATAGAAAGTGAATACAACTGCCACCGACTTATCTTAAGCAAATCCTAGTTCTAAACTTCATGTATAAATCTTTCCTAAGTGATTTGTTTGCATTTCTTCTATAGAATAAGGATAGACTAGGGTTACAATAAATCTAAACAAACCAAATGGTGCGATTCCTTACAAGAGGTGAAACCCTAATCCTAAGCACCTTGGATTATGCACCCACATGCATTGATTGACACCGACACATGAATGTGCCTTAACTTCAAGATGGACCGCACTTTCTGGGTATAGAATACTTTCATGCAATACACCTTATCACTAGAGATAAGCACCCTCTAAATCTAGAATATGCATGTTCCTTCCTAAACTGAAGATGGCACATCCAAAGTTAGTGCATGCATGCATGTGTCTTAACCATTGTATGCCTATTAAGTTATTAACTAGTGTGCCTCCACAAGGCTTCTGTAATGCACCTTCACTCCAACAGCCAACAAACTCTGCACAAGGATTCATCGCTGTAATTGAACTGGTGAATGCGTTGCCAACTTGCCACTGATAGGATAATACTTTGGAGCAATAGGTAAAAGTACCGTAAAACTAACACTCCTTGTTTGTGGAAAAAGGGTTGTCCACTAAAGCAAGTTACTCCCTTTGCATCTCAAATTTTCAGAATCTTCTCATCCACTGCATGCTTGGTATCAATCATTGATTCCACACTGTTTTTCGAAGATCATACTCCTCCATCATAGCATCTCGCTCAGTGTATTAAAAATCATCTGAACCAGAACCGGAACTGGCTGGTTCAACCCTCGCAAGCACGAAACCATTTGTACTAGACTAGGAACCAGTTCTGTACTGAACAGGTCAAACTGGTTAGTTCGTGTTCTGAATCAGTATAGACCCACAGTGACCTACAACATGGAAAAAAGCGGGAAAATAGAAAATAAAGGGAAGAAAACACATAAAATCCCCACCCCATAAAAAAACCCTAATTGAAAGTTATATAATGATGCCCCTCTTTGATTTGCCTCACACCTCTCTCATTGATGAATATATATATGTGTGTGTGTGTGTGTGTGTGTGTGTGTGTGTTTAAATTAAATTTTGCATATTTTATGTATTTTTTTATACACTGGTTCGTTGGCCAACCAAGTCCAGTCTTACCCTTTGTTTGGTTCCAGTTCCGGTTCTGACTTTTAGAACATTGATCTCATCACACTTGCTCTTCGACTACTTCCTCACTGCTAGAAGGCTCTCTATCAATGATAGAAAACATTAGTGCAACATCAGTGGGAAACCGTTTAACGGGGTGATTCACCTATAAAGAAGATTTGGGTGCTCCTAGGTTCTCTTGTGCCTCCTACAAGGTCTGGGTAAGCCATCTTGGTGTCCTTTGGGACAATAAGCTTTTCTTCCTCAGCATTTGTGGGAAGCTCTTGAGACTTAGAGGATCGTCCATCGTCATGAAATTTAACATCTTGGCTTACCACTATCTTCCTCTATGCTAGAAGATATATCTGGTAAGCCTTGGAGGTGTCATTTTAAGTTTTAACCAATAAAAATACTCTTGATGCTTGAGGGTTCAAGTTTAGTCCTGTTCCATTAGGTACATGAATATAAATAGGACAACCCAAAACTCAGAAATGTGACACCTAAGGTTTCTCTCTTGTAAAGGCTTCTTCTAGTGTTTTGTCCATCTACTATGAGGACATCAGTTCAGAAATGTATACAACTGTATTATATGCCTTTGCCCACAGACATATTTGCAGATCTATGTCACGATGGATCATAGCTTTGGTTGTTTCTATGATGGACTGGTTCATAATCTCTGCAATCCCATTCTGCTGTGGGTTGTAAGGTATTGTTAGCACCCTCTTGATCCCTGCACCTTGCAAAAGGCATCAAAGTCCTTGGTGGTGTACCTTCCTCCATTATCAGACCTCAACACTTTGATTTTCTTGCTTGTTTGACTCTCAATCAAGGCCTTGAACTCTACAGATTTAGAGAACACCTCATCCTTAGTCTTCATAAAATAAATGTAGGATTTTCTTGAGGAATTTGTGATGTTCCTAACTCGGCTAGTCTAGGAAACACTGCTAAACTGTCAAATCCACTGTCTGATCTGATACTTTGGGGGTTTCTGGATGCGTTTGAGCTAATGTTTTAACATGCTTGGTGATTTTTGCATGTGTGTTTCATTCAATTAATGTTTAGGCAAAATATATGATGCATATAGAATAAGGAACGAACACCATCTCATTCATATGTATTATGAGGGAAAATAGCAGGAAATACAATAATATGCTGAAAGCAGTTGAAATCGTTAGCTAGATCTTGTGGATCGTCACTGGAATACAAGCAACTAATATAAAATACCCATGATCAGATGATGAAGGTAGATCTGCACATGCACGGATAGATCGACAAAAAAATACAGTTCCAAAAACTCATGGCAACTACTGCAACTCTGGAAAACTCGCCCGGATGGCTATACTCGTCAGAATCTCTTGGAAACTATCCCAAAAGGAGCGCCCTGGCCTCTAGGGTGCTAATGATGACTGACGGATTGAATATCGGATGCCAGAAGCTCTGGATGTCATCTCCTGGGGGGTTGCGCACCTCCTGGGCTCAATGGGTGCGCCCTAATGATTCCACCGACAGGATCTGCTTCTATATGGCTCGAAATGTGCGCCCTGACCAATGTTGAACTGGGTCGGGAGGGTTTCCTCGGATTTGATCTGGAACTCCCTCTGGAACCCCAAATGCCCCTCCTCAAGCATTGCGCACTATCTGGCTGTCTGCTGCGCTCTAAGAGATTCCATTGTTAGAATTTGATGAGTGGTGGCTCAAAATATGCGCCTTGACAAGTCCTCAATTGGGTTGGAAGGAATTTGCAAGATAATCTCTGGCCTCGTGCAGCTACGCCAAACCCTCACTAACCCTTGTGTCCTCACTGGCTGAGCTGCGCAAACACTACAAACTGGATACTCCTGAATAGCACGGTGAAATACCTGGATGGTATCTGTTGCCGCCTTATACACACCTGGGAGATGTGGAAGAAATCTTCAATCCACTCGGTGTGTCCTTGGGGGCAAGTGAGTTAAGGTGCTGTCACCTAATCCTCAACTCCTCCGTCTAGGCCAACTCCTAGCGAAGCCAAGGGGGGTAGTCCCTATCAAAAATACTAAGGCTTTTAAGCTAAGTACAAAATTGAAATCTAGGAGTTTATTATTTTTTCAAACCATCAACCATAAACTAAATAAAACATGAAATAAACATTCACCACGATATATAATTAAATGAGCATATACTTGCATCAAAAGGATACTGAGAAACAATTGTTAGGTGCAAGTTTCATTTAAATTAAATAGATAACCAATCTTGAAATGAAGCTTGTGGCTTTGCTGAGTGTGAAAATTGAGACCAGTGCTTTAAAGAGAATCGTGGGCAATGTAGTTTGAGTGTTTTATTAGGATAAATTAATATTCAGTTAATGAAATGGTTTGGGCCTCCTTGGAGGTTAACTCTTTGCTTGGAAACTTGCGGAGAGCTTTACCGAAACCCAATGGTCTCACCAGTAAAACTCACTCAAAGTGCTGGATGTCCAAAACGGGTGGGAAGCCAGGTCCCGAGAGGGCCCGCCTTACTTCTCAGGTCGCTTCAAGGCGTTTTCCCGCACATCAAGTTAACTACTTTGGGGGTTGTCCTAATTAAACTATCAACCATTGACCAGCACAGCGTGTATGAACTTACTCCCAGTAGATCGAGACAAGCTTGCAACTGGAAGGGTCAGGAACCGCACTGAGAGCTGAGGGGAATTTGTTTATTTTATGACAAGAAAAATAAATGTGAGACTAATTACTAGATCCGCACTAACCAGGCCCCTTTCGAGGTCGCTGAGGGGATGGTTTATTTCATAAATTGAAATTGCGGAAATGAAACTAATCTAGCAATTAGTGTTCTACTTGCAAAAGAAAAATTTAATCTAAGTTGAAAATTTGCAAAAAATGACACCACCACCGAAAACACCGTTCCCCCAGGGGGAATGAAGAGCGGGAGCTTGTAGCCCTGTTATCGCTCAGTTTGTAGTTTAGGTCATAGACTAGAGGACAAGGGTCAAATTGGCGTAACAGGGACCTACCCCACCCAATGTCACCACAATGGGGAGGTCCTTTATATTTAGGGTGGCTAAGCCCAAGGGAGACGTCCCTGGCAATCTGGGGTTTGAAAGGAAAATGCTCAAAGGATTAAGGCAAGTTTCCCCTTCATAGATTACCGCCCAGAATATAGTCAAATGAAGAATAACCACAGAAAAGGCACCTGCTTGCGAGACAAGACAACAATGAAACTAATACATGCAATAGTGGTTAATGCTTCATAAGTCAATGACTATCAAATTTAATGTATATGAGTATATGCAGCAGTAATTATTGACGAAGTCAATGATTGCAATAATGACAATAGCTATATAATATTACTTGTCAATAAACACCTGAATAATATGGCATCAAATGAAAATGATCAATCCTTGAATTGAATCAATGCATTAAATGTCATTAGTTGCTCATATACAAGAGGTTGCTGCGTCAATATCCTAGAGATGACGTCAGCTTCTTTTTAGGGTTAGTATAATAGACAAAGAAGGTCAACGTTTTGCTAATTAGTCAATGAATATCATCAATTTATCAATGTCTATCACAAGATGACCAAGCCAACAGTATTTTCTATCAACAAAAGCTCAAATAAGGCATGACGTCATCATTAATTGCTAGGTTAGACGGGTTGCTGCGTCAAGTATGACGTCAGCCCTAGTTAGAGACGTTAGGGTTAGTTAGGGTTTCAAATTTGAGAGTTTGAAGAATGATTTTGCACAACAAACTCAACGTTGGAGAGAATACCAGTGCCTTAGGGTAATATGGAGTCAAAAGGAAGGGCAAAATCTCAGGAGGATCAAAATTTAAAAGGTTAGGTTCTATGGTGCTGCAATGGCAGGGCCCTAGAATCAAAACCCTAAGGGAAGGAGGCTCATTCCGGTGTTGCTTAAGCAAGGCCTCATGCTCCTTCCTCTTTATCTAAATATTCTTGGCAAAACGGCTAGCTTTAAAGTACAAATCTAAGGGAGAAAAGTGTTGCAGGGGCAAGGCTTTTCAAACCCTAGAAGGTTAAAACCCTAGGTGTAGAATTAACTAGGCCTAGGACGTCTCCTCTATTCAACCTATACTTAAATGCTAACTCAGAAAAAGAGAGATAAGTGTAGCAACGACTAGGCTATATCTTCCTTAATCGATGGTTAAAACAAGTTTCTCAAGCATGGGGACATATCGCAAGGACCTACTTGTGTACTTGCTACCTAGGGTTTCAAGATTAAGCAATATAATAGCAAATGTAAGAGATTAAACCTACAACCATTCATTTAAGAAGTTTTGCATGAGAAATTCACTTACATATCATGAAGAATGCATCATCAAACCCTAGTTGTAAACCTTCCAATGAGAGAAACACCATACATGCCAAGAAGAATCCTCCAATAAGAGTTGCGCCTCACTTTCAAGACCAAAAATGCCAAGACAAAGACTAAAAGATAATCTCTCACAAGAGAGTGAGTTATGTTCTGTTTAAAATGAGGAGAAACGTCCTCTATTTATACCAATCCATGACCTTTGAATTAAAATTAAGGTCATTAAAACAACCGACAAGGCCGACAATAAAATTTACACTATTTTTACATTAACTGCTAGAAAATGTCATAATATGAGAAAAAGAGGGACGTCAAGCCCTTTTGAGGGAGACATTGGCCCTTTTTGGGCAAATACAGTGTCCAGAAAACCAAACGTTGGCCCTTCTAGGGCTCCTCCAAGCTGCCACACGTGCCAAATGACCTCAGCACACTGCCACACGCTCCAGACAATGTCCAGCTCTCTCAGGTGACGTCCTGTCCATCAAAGGCAAACGTTCCATCTGCAGTGGGTGATTCCCCCTAGGCCGGGCTTTGCCAAAGTGTCCTGGTGAAACGTTCTTCTTTCTTCTCGTGCAATGGCTCATCATAACGTTGTCCTGTCTCTGCCATCCCAACAATCATCTGATGGGCTCTTCAGCCCCATGGAGGTTCGAGCTAATCATATCCCCATGTGTATCGGTCCACTGGTACCTGTCCGCCGGGTATGGTCCTGCACATCAAAAACTATGCCCTCCATGGGCTCATCAGTTCTCGGGATCATAGCAATGTCAATCATGTTTCATCATTAAATTTATCAAATACGTTGCCTTCGTCACTGCCATTCTCACTTCGGATGAAGAGGACACTGGAGAGTAAGACAATGCTGAGAAAAAAGCCATGGATGCTGCTGCTGAGGGATTGGAGGCCGGGACTCCTACAAATCCCATTGACCTGGACACTGAAGCCCAGGAAAGACCTCAAGGCCTATTCTGTTTCCTCCAGTTTTTATGTTGAACACTATTTTAGCTCTATGTTTTTGGCTTATATGCCAGATAGTGCAAATACTATTTCTGCTGTTAGTTGCATGGATATTAAGACAGTCAGTATTTTAGACTGCAGAAGCATTGGGAACAATTTGCTTCCGAGTATGGCAATATTTTCTGTAGACCTGAACACTAGTTAAGACTGGTTATTTTTTGCTGATTACAGAACAGTGAGCCTAGTTCTACTAGTTCTCATCCTCTCATGAATTGTATTATTTCTTTGTATATTAATAGAATAACATCTAACTTAAAAAATGCTTTGACTTGGTATTAAAATGAGGCCAACAGAGGACACGGAAAAGCAACAAATACTGATGTTTGGTCTATTACCTATTTGTACCTTGTTTTAGAATTTGCTTACATGTTAGACAGTAAACTGTCTGAAAGATGTGGATTGTGTTTAATAATTCTCTCCAAGAGTGCCCAAATGAATTTTATCAGCACTCCATCTCTTCAATTATTCTTATCCAAATTTCCTTCTATTCCTCAGTTCTCCCTATAAGTAGTAGACTAGTAGCTTAGTTATGTTGTATTTGGCTGTCCATTATGATTCAGATTAACCCATTTTCTGTTGTCTGGGTTAATTTTGGCAGGGGGGACTGTTTGAGGGATCCGGCTTTACTGGCATATGAACAAGTTTTGGCTCCGCACCATGGGTGGGCTACTAGAAAGGCTGTTGGTGCTGGAATGTATTTCCTTCCAACAAAATCAGAGTTTTTAAAGAAGCTTAATGAAGATGGTGAGTTTCTATTTCACAAAATATAGGTTTGTATTGAATAACTTTAACTTGACTGCATGCCTGTTTGGAGTTCTGGAAAATGAAAGAAGTCATCTAAACAGTATAGAATGCATTTATAAGATAGGTGTGTGAATGCATTTATCAGGATTTTCTAAAACCTACTTTCCATGTTGCATTATTATGGGTTTCTTCAAAAAATTATTTTGGTGCTTATATCTTTAACTTTTTCTCCACTTGAGCCCGGTGGGTTAGCTCTAGTGGTTAAGTGCTGTGTATTACAAGCAAGAGGTCTCAAGGTCAAGTCCCTGGGCTGGCTGCCTTTAAGGATATTGTTGGTCTCACTTGATGTCCCCACCGGGTTAGGTTGCCAAAAACTTCAATCGACCAATTTACCCTGGGTACCATCCTTGAAATGAGGAGAAATACCTGGGGATTTTTCTAGGAATTGTATTTCAAGGAAAAAAAGACATTTTCTCCACTTAATTACATTCTATGAGTACCCATTTTCAAGAAACTGTTAACTGTCATGTTTCTGCACCTTCAGTTGATTCATATGTTCAAAGAATATAATTTTTGGGTCTTAATATCCTTGTTTCAGCATGGTTCATTTTGCATTCGTTTAAACTTTATTCCAAGGTCGATAAAAGCAACAGATCATATGAATGCGTTAATGATTTCCAGGATCCATGTTTATTTTCACAATCAAGGTACTATTGTACAATGTAGACTTTATATTGTCATGTAAACATGCATTTACACTAGGAAGTTTCAAACTATATTAGAAGCCTGTGGTAACCTTATTGTTCTCTGGATTCTAAATGCTTCAGTCCCAGTTTGATGTCCTCAGTTTTGTTTTTTAAATGGGAACCCATCTTTTTATAGACGGTTAACCTGGAAAGAAGCTCGACCCACCCTCACACACTTAAGCAAAGAATAGGGTTCGCTGGTTTTTTGCCAGTGCCATACAATAATCTTCCTGAAGGTTACATCAATATTCAATGTAATCAATAGCCACATCTGGAAAACCTCATGTAGGGGAGGAGCATGCTCGCTAAGATTTGAGCCTGAGTCACTGTCACAACAACCACTAGATCACAACCCGACGGATGCTTGACCTCCTTAGTTGTAGATGCATTGCTTATGATATTATCTCTTGGTGAGTTTGAGATATATGTAACAATTTTCCAATGGTGACCCACAACTCATCACCAATCCACGAGCACCAATGGGTTCTATGTGTCTCTTAGAAGCACCATTGTTTCAACTGTATGACATTATGCATATGATAAACAAGCATATTCTTTATTTAATTGCAATGCGTCTTTGACATCGACTACTATTGCTTGGTAAACATTTGATATTTTTCATAGTTTCGGAGTTTTTCTTTTCATAAAATGCTGCATATATTACTTCCAAGATCAAATTAGTATGTCATGGAACATACAATTTACATCACACGAACAATATGGATCCCGGGAAAATCCTACCCCAAAAGCCAAAAAAAGCAAGCATATGACCTTGCACACCAAGAGAAAGGTGCTCAACATTGCAGCAAAAAGCATTGAGTTTGACTGTCACAAGCAGAGCTAAACTCTCTTGATTAAATCTCCTCCAATTCCCTAGGCTAAAACAAGAGGGGTCCTCTTGAAAAGTAATTGTAGAATGATGCATCCACAAAAAGCCAATCTCAATCAACCACAATAAGTGCCATAGGTATTTGTAGTTGTACCCAAAAGAGCGCCCTTCCACAAAAGTGATGTTGTAAAGAAAAAGTGAAATTCAGCTTGAAACAACATCTAAAACACTTTCACAGCTCCACATCTCCAAAGAACATGCACAACCGTTTCATCCGTTTAAAAAAGAATGTGATTTCTAGATGCACTGACACCTCCTCAACCATTGGGCTATGGGATCCTTAACCTGCCACCTTTGGTTTAAGCAAGGGACAATATCAATGATGTGCCTTACCATATCATAAAGATTCTTGGTCACATAAATGTAGAAGGGCTTCCCATTCCACCATATCCAATCCCTCTAAAATGGACTTGATCCATGTAATTGCATTTTAAAAAGACACTCTTTAAAAATTGTTGAATTTTTAATGGTAACTCAAGCACATGTAGTTTCTTTTCAATTTAGCATGAACTTGAACCATAAACAATGCAGTAATACAATAGCTGCAGTAAACCGAGATCACGAGAAGAATAACCATGCACAAGACACAAGAAGTTATCCTGGGAAAACCCTTCTCAAACAAGGGAAAAACCCAACAACCCTTTACTATATTGCCAAGAGAAGAAACCCTCACATAGAAAATTCTAGCGCACACAATAGGGTGCTCTATGACCAAGAAGGATAGCGCATATAAAAGAGTGCGCACTAAATTTCAGCTCTCCAAGTATGCATTGTGAGAGAATGAGATGAATGATCCACAATGGGGGTCATTCACTAATATATACATGACCTAACTCAATGAATAGACATGTCTATTGGCACAATAGGGCTGACTTGCACAACTCAATAAAACGATTAGTATTTTACATAATATTAATTGTCTTTACACAGTAGGGTCGACTTCTACCCTTCACAATACAAATTAGGGTTTTACAATAGTCTTACTCTTTGACAATATAACAAGGGGTCTCTCACACACATCCTCTAGTGCTCTGCCACTAGGGAAAAGTCCACATGTGCTCAACCACAAGGGATGTCACTCTCAACAGATCAACTCAACTAAATCCATAGGAGTACGAACTGGAGAGCCATCTCAAGTCGACTCAACTAAGTCCATAGGAGTACGACAGGAGACCATCTCAAGTCATCTCATCTCAGTCCAGAGGAGCACGATAAGAGACCAACATAAGTCATCTCAACTCAGTCCAGAGGAGTATGACTCACCTATCACATAGGCGTTCTCATAGATCATCTCAACTCAGTCCAGAGGAGTACGATCTGGAGAATGTCTCATGAAGCTGCAATCATCAACAAAAATCACGTGGCAGAGGCTCTCTAACATAAATTTATTAGAACTAGTGAGATTTTGGGGTCGGTTAAGAACATGCTAGGTGTGCCATTGTTGCGGATCATTGTTCCACAAAAGAGACCTTTCCCTACCATTCTTTTACTAGCAAACCTAGTTGAGAGGTCAACCTAACCATGGGGAGATGGGAACGTCCAAGTCGGCCATGACACCAAATCCCAAGCCTCTAGAGGTTCCTCAAATTGCTGAGACAGAAATTGAGGCACAACTTGCCAAGCATCCTACACCTTCTTAAGTGGGGCAAAATTTGCAATCGCAAAAGCTTGAGCATTCCCAATTATGTCTCACAACTGGAAAGGACCTTTGATACATTGGGTGCACTAAGATTGCTAAATCTAGTGTGTAACTAAAGCTTGCCAAGGAGTCTCCCCCTCTATTACACACACCATCCATTTACTAGCAAGAATTTTCCCATGTCCTCTTATGTTAGGAAGCCCCAACCCTGCTTGATCTCTTGGCAATGTGCAAACATCCCACGCCATCAACGAGAGCCCTTTTTTCCCTCACCTGCTTGCCCTAAAGGAAACACTTGAGGAGAGTTCAGCAAGCTAGGGTGCACATGTTCATGGAGGGGGCAAGGCAAGTTGGAGTCTCAGTTATTTGTGTTGAGTGTATTTGCTAGGAGGAGGGCGCAAGGCTAGCAGGTAGCATTTGGAGTGGAGCTTTCTTGTTTCTAGTTTGTGGGTTGTTGAGAGGGCAAGCAAAGGGCAGTTTGTATGCAAGGGTTCATCAATCAACAAAAGAGACAGAGCAAGGACGCAAGGATCTTCAAGCACAGTCAAGGAAGGAGGGGGCACACTCTTCTAGGGGTGCATATCCCAAGGAACCATTGCAAAGCTTGTAAGGAGCTTGCAAATTATCAGGTTCCTTTGTATTTATCTTCCTTGTTGTATTACATGCTTGAAGCACACCATATATATGCATTCATCTCAAACTGGTTTTCCCCGGGGGCGTTTTATCTAGGGTCATGTTGACCAAAAATATCTGTGTTCACTTTCATGTATGTTAAGAGTTTAGAACAACATTATTTCAGCACTAAAAGATCTTTAGGTGCGTTATATAGCTTATGGTATGCATGTGCTAACATCTAGAGCACATGCTAGAGCACCCATTTGGCCTATGTAACCGTAACAAATCTGGGAAGAAGTTACTGAACAGTTTGCTGTCCTAAAACAACAACAAACCATTGTTAGACAGTTGAAACTTAGAGCCAATTTGAGGTCAAAGACAGACATAGTTGGCCGCTTGATAGGACCTAGAAAATCTTCACTCTCCAAGCACAATATCAATGTTTCTGACCAAACCTTCTCTCACATCCACTTCGACCTGAATCTAAGCCCAACGATGATCTTTCTTGGAAAACCAATTCAACTCCAACCCTACAAAGCGACCCAACTTGTTGCCAATGGCTTCCAACGATTCTTTGGACCAGAAACCCGTAGGCAATCCCGGGAGGATGGCCCAAACCCTCATTAGGGCAACCGGCTCCCTGGCGGGATCGAAATGCACCATCCATACCTGGAGAATTAAACCGGTCGGGCCCCAGGACCAATCCCTACCGAGTAGTTTGTTGCAGCCCTCATCGCTTCGTAGGAGGAAGCAGTTCCATTCTCTAACCAAAGTATGTGCTTCAGGGATATATCCTAGAACTGGTTCCCACTGAAGGGCCATCCATCTGGAGAGGGCTTCGTTGCCGACTAATTTTCCACAGAATCTTCCAACTAGGGTTTTACCCGACAACTTTGAAACGTCATCCATGGATATGTCTTTGCCCACAACCATCTGGATTGAACCTCTTTTTTCCCGTGTACACTTTGCGGGAATTCTTTGGCGTGCTACACCAGGGTTTGTGGCTGGGATCGAAAACTCGCCAACCTTATTTGGCAAATCAACTTTTTTACCCTTCCCAGAAAATTCATGCAAGCCTTTTCCTTTACGAGGGTCCTCAAATTTACCGTGATTCGCATGCTCTGAAGAAGTGGACCGGACTTCACCATTAACGCCATTTGCGGGGCAATTAATTCTACAACCAGGAACCAACTCACGATTCGCTCTTCCACGAGTGGAAACATTGCTGGAAGGCGTAGCATAAGCCGAACCTGGCCGAAAACTTTTATCGAGGAACTCTTCTTGGGAGATGAAGATTCTGCCGGAGATAGGACTGAGGTCGTAATCGACGTTGATTTCATTCTCGATCTCCATTCGACGGCTAGAGACTCGGCACGAAAAATTAAGAGCATCCAGGTGGCAGCAGAAGGGACGGGGGAAACTTCTTGGGAGAAGACGTCGACGGAATGAAAATCAGGGGGACGGAAAGAGACCTGCGGGGAGGGGGGCTGCGGCCCTTGCGCACGGGCCTATGGGGCGGGCATTACAGGCCTGAAGAAAAACCGCAGACCACCCATCTACCTAAATTAATATATATATTAATCTTATCTCAACTTTAATAGTAATATTTTACTAATCTCAATGAAATGAAGGGTTGCAATTTAAAATATGACTCTTCACCTCTCCAAAAATTTTACGGCTGGGAGTTCTTATTTGTTTTAAGTTTTAACCAATGTCATGGGTGCCTTATCACTTTGCTGGTTCAATCCTTCACCACATGTCCCCTTTCTTACTGACTAATAGAGTTACCAAAGGTAGTCTTTGTTAATTACACAGCAACAATGGTCCTGTCCTCTAATCGATTTTATAGGCATCGATATCTCTCTGTTACTCTTAAATTGACTTTCTGATTTCTACAGTTATCCTAAACTGTAGCTGGTATAAATATTTGCAGCTGCAATTCTCTGTTTATTATTTTCACAATAAGATCTAAGATCTTCCACAGGTATATTCTTATATATTACTCTATTATTCACGTGATCTGCTTCACAATGTATCAATGTATTTGTGGTTGTACCGGCATAATTTTCTTCTTCTGTTTTCAACAGCGGAATTGATTAACAGAGGTCTGGGCAATTTCTGTACATCTTGGTTTTATACATTTCAGGTTACTTATTTTGATTTTCCAACATTTTTTTTTAAATCTGATATTTCTTTTACTTCACTCTATTATATATATTTTTATAATCTTTTGTAATTTCTTTTCCAGATTTCTGGTTTCCTTTGAATTTGGAGGGGACTGTTTTTCTTTTTCACTGGCATTCTGAACTGTAAATGGTCAATGGCCGGTTGTGGTCAAAGACCCGATGATCAGAGAAACTCTGATATAACGAGTGTGGCCAAAATCCAGATTAGACAGCGTCTGATGACAAGGTGTGGCCAAGGGCTTGATCAGAATGTGGCTCTGATACCAATGAAATGAACAGAAATCATTTACTAAGGAATATCCAACAAGAAGGACAATAGGTCAAAATCCATAAAGGACAAATAGTATATAAATAATTGAATGAATGATGATGGTGATACAATGCCATGGGACGGTCTACTTATAGCATTGACTAGTCACAATGATTGATAGGTCATGTCCCTTGATTTGACTAGTCACAATGATTGATAGGTCATGTCCCTTGATTTGACTAGTCACAATGATTGATAGGTCATGTCCCTTGATTAGGTCATGTTTCTTAATTAGGATGTGTCACTTCATTTATTTATTATTATTTATTATTTAATATTTATTTATATAATTTATGTGTATTACAACCTTTACCCCATGAACCACTGGTACGATAGAAAGTGAAAACATTTTCATAGACACCTCCCTTTTTCTCTCATACAACCCCCCCTCCATTCCTCATATCTAGAGAGATTACAAACATCTTTTTTGTCACAAGAAATATGATTTCCTTGTTTCAAGGAGCAAGCTTCTTGAAACCTTTGATCACTCACCAAAAGCCTTTTGGTGTGCCCTTTTCCCTTGCCATGATACTTTCCCACCTAACCTAGATCGTTGTTCCTTGTTCTCACATACCATCTCTTTGTATGACGTCCTTGGGCAGCCCCTAGTCTACATTGCTTCTCCTCTTCCTCTCTAGATATTCTCCAACAACAACAACAGGAAATCTATCAAATTCATGAGCACCAGCAAGGCCATCGACAAGGAAGGATTTCAGGCTGAGTTCGTCAAACATGGTATTCTCTCTCTCAACTTCCACATTGTTGATTTGTTTAATCACGTTGTTTTCTTAGGGTTACCTTTGTCTTGGTTCCACCATATCATCCACCCCATCTTTAAATCAAAGATTACTTCAGACCCCAACAATTACATGATCATCATGGTTGTACACACTTTCACCAAGCTCTATGGCATAGTATCATATGTGGTTATCGGATGAGCTAGAAAGGAGGCACCTTAGGGCCAAAGGGCATGAAGGATTTCACTTGGAGTACCAGACCATTGACCTCATGTTCACTCTCTATGCCATTATCGAGGAGGCTTGTCATTGCTCTTCGAAAGTCTTCTATTACTTTGTGGACTTTCTAAAGGCATTTGACTTTGTTCCAAGAGAGGGTCTGTTCCAGAGGCTGTGTAACATTGATATTTCAGAGATCCTTCTGGTGGCCTGTTAGCACACTTTTCCACCCTCCAATTGAGCTGATAAATCTGGTAAAACAGTGATGAAAAAATGGCTAATTAAAGGAGAAAAGACCCAAATTGTCATGGGATATACCCCTCTCTGTTTGGGCTGGTGCTTGCCAGCCTCAGGGGGGAGTCCCTAGGGTGATTTGCTGCTATCCTAAGTCTGATTTTCTGCAAAATAAGACAAAAATCAGTGGCTGTCATGTCTTGGACAGCATGTTAATTCTGTCCAAAATGTGGGAAAAATTAGTTTTGTTTGCTTGGAGGGATCCTGCAGGGTTAGCACATGAGAAATGGAAGAGAAAATAAGAAAGAAACTACTCAAAAGATTGATTAAACCACAATGAATAGTAAGAAGTCACTAATCTAATTGAAAAATTAACAAAGTACCAACAAGAAGAAAGGTTTGAACACAAACACAAAACTTCTTTATTAATAGGCTTGCAAAAGGGTTGGTTGTGCTACAATTGACAAGTCCACAACCGGTAAAATGATCACTTTGCTCAAAGATAGAGTAACTAGACTAAAGAATGAGAGAAGAGTGTACTAGCTGCTGCCAAAATCTGACCAATAACTCACGCCGACCATCCAATATATAGATCCAAGGGCACATTTACCAAAGAGAGAGAGTATATGGCGCATGGGGATGGGAGAAGGTATGCAAATGAGTGTGAAGAATTGAAAGCATGCACATAGGTAGGAAAAGTTAAGTGAGGATAGGAGGGAATGCATGCGCAAGGAGAAGTGGAGTGATCCTCCACATGTAAGATCAAGAGAGGGAGTTAAGGCGTGGAAGTAATGAGTATGAGAGGGTTTGCACATTAATTATGAAAGGATGCACAAAGAGAGAGGAGAATGGAATAGGATTGTGAGGAAAATAGAAATAGGGAGTGAGGAGATTAGAATCTAGACGCATGCTAAAGGATAAGAGAGTGAGTGTGAGGAAACAAGTTTGCATGAGAGTTGGGGGATATGGTAATTGGAAAGTGAGATGATGAGGTGGAGGATGAAGGACGTATGAGGGAAGAGTACGAGATAGCGCATGACGTGAGGGTAACATGAGTGAGATGGATGCGCATGCGAAGAAGATGCTCATGCATGGGAGAAAGAGTGTTAGCATGCACATGAGGGGGTGACGTAAGACAGTGTATGGGTTATGGAGTATGACGTGAGGGAGTGTGGAGATGACATAGAGAGGGAGTAAGGAACCCACGCGCAAATGAAGGGATGGTGACGTGAGCGAAGGAGCGCATGGTCCAAAAAAGGAAACAACATGCTCTTTATTCAAACAAGAATTCATATGGGTTATATTAAAAGGAGGAACATATGCTTAGGGGAGAATAAAGGGGGACAACTTTAATAATTAATTAATTAAAAAGTTAAAGGGGTACACTTTATTAAAATGGGGGACAAATTAATTAATTAATTAAAAGGGTGAGTGGGTACATATGAATGGGAAGTGGGGTTAGGATAAGACATACTTTAAAGCTCTATTACAAAAATCGTTAATAAATCGCCAAAATCGCGATTCCAACTCAAAAACGATTTTTTCTCAAAAAATCGCAAAAAAAATCGAGCAATTTTTTGCTCAAAAAATTGGAAAAATCGCGAGTCGATGGGAAAAACTCACCTGCGCAAAAAATCCGTGGATTTAAGACTTTGTGAGGGGTTTTTTTGGTTTTATTTTTGCATTTAGCCAAGGAGGAGAGCCAAGCCATTCAATCAGCCAAGGAAGAGTTTGCCATTGGGATTTTGTGGATTCAAGGGTCAGATTTGTGGATTTGGCATTGGAATTTTTAGTCCATTTCACAGTTTTTGCATTTGGAAGTAAGTAAAAAATTTGCCCATTATTTCTCATTTTTCCACCATAGATTTTCATAGGTTTTCAGTGGCAATGAGTTTTACATCTTCAAAATAGATTTTTGATGGATCAAAAACCATTTTTTCCCACTGTTATGTGATTTTCTTTCTTGCCATGTATGCCCATAAACGTTTTTGGGATTTTCTTGCCCTAGGTCGATGTAAATTAGTTTAAAAAATTGTGTCTATTTGGGGTTCAAAACCAAGTTTGAATGCTAGATACATAATTGATTTATCTCTGATTTTTAAATTTTCATTTTTTCATCAATAACACATGCTAAAAAACGATTTTTTTTGCCCTAAGTTCATATTTTTCCATATTAAAGATGCCAAAGGCATTGGATCCATTCTGGGAGTATGGTGAGCCCGATCCTCTAGGGAATCGACAACATCTCTCATGCAAGCTATGTTGGAAAAAAATGAGCGGTGGGGTATACAGGCTAAAATACCACCTTGCGAAAATTCCAAGGAATGAGGTGGAGATTTGTCCCATTTCAAGCACATAACTTGTTGTGAAGGCCACAAAAGCACTTGAAGAGTATGCAAAAAACAAAAAGTACGCAGAAGCCAAGAAAAAAGAAATAACTTCAAGATCCAAGTCAAGGACAAGCACACACACTCTTGGGGCAATGGAAGTGGAGTCTAGTGAGATCCACTCCTCACAGTCTGTAATGCCTACAACAACATCATCATGGTTTATGCCAAGAACCACACTCGGTGCACAACCGTCTATCAAGTCCATGTTGAAAAAAAAGAGAAGAAGAAGCGAACAAACTTGTGGGTAGATGCCTTCTATGGAGTGATATTCCATTCAATTTTGCCAGGAACCCATTCTGTGTGTCCATGTTTGAGGTTGGTAGTATTGTTGGCCCAGGGTATAAGCCCCCCACTTATGAGGAGTTGAGAGGGCCCATCCTTCAAAATGAAAAGGCTGATTGCCCTCAAAGGTTGCAGGAGCTTTGAGATTCATGGCAGTTCACAGGATGCACGGTGATGTCAGATGGTTGGACTGATGGGAAGGGTAGGACCCTTCTCAATTTCTTGGTTCATTGTCTCATGGGGACAATGTTTTTGAAATCTGTGGATGCATCTACACATGTCAAGGATGTGGCATTACTTTGTGACTTGTTGGATGGGTTCATCCAAGAGGTAGGTCCGCAACATGTTGTCCAAGTCATAACAGACAATGCTGCAAATTATGTGGCTGCTGGTAGGATGCTTATGTCCAGGTATCCTACATTGTTTTGGACTCCTTGTGCCGCTCATTACCTTGACTTGATGTTAGAGGATATGGGAAATATTGATTGGATCAAGGATGCCATTGATTCAGCGAGGAGCATCACAAATTCATATACAATCATGGTTCTGTACTTAGCTTGATGAGACAATTCAGAGGTGACAAAGAGTTGGTGCGTCCTGCCATCACATGCTTTGCCAGTAGTTTTATTTCTCTTCAGTGTCTTTTGAATTATAGGTGGGAATTGCAGACAATGTTCCTTTCACCTGAGTGGCGTGCTTTATCATTTAGTAGTAAACAAGAGGGGCAAGCCATTATGAGGCTAGTTGCATACTAGGAGAGCTTTTGGGATGCGGTGAATGAGGTGTGCACCATTAGTGAACCTTTGGTAAAGGTTCTTCGCTTAGTCGACGGGGACAAGCCTACAATGGGCTACCTATATGAGGCCATGGATAGGGCCACAGAGTCCATTCGTGCTTATTATGTGGACAAGGGGGATCAAGGGCATGAGAGAAAAGAAATGATATGGATGGTGATTGATGACCGATGGAACAACACACTCCATCGCCCCATTCATGCTACAGGGTTATACCTCAACCCTGCATTCTCTTACAGCTATGGATTCAGATTTGATTCAGAGGTTATGTCTGTCTTCTTTGAGTGTGTCTAGAGGATGGTGCCAAGTGCAACTGACCGATTAGAGCTTTTCCAAGAGTTGGAACTCTATAAGAGGTCCATTGGCTTATTTGGGTTTGAGATGGCCATAAATGACAGGAAGAACATAATGCCAAGTAAGTTTCACCTTGTTTTAACTTTTAACTTTAAAGTTTCAATATTCATTTTTCAAATTTCAATTTGTCTTCTCTTATGTTTCAACTTTCTCTATTTCGTTGTAGATACTTGGAGGGAAAACTATGGCGCACAGGTACCTATTCTACAGAAGATGGCAATTTAGGTGCTTAGCCAGACATGTAGCTCTTTTGGTTGTGAGCGCAACTTGAGTGTATTTGAAAAAATACACACCAAAAAGCGCAACAGGTTAGAGAATTTCAAATGAAATTTCAAATTCATTGTAAAATTATAAATTATTAAATTGACATTTAAATTTTATGCTCCTTTACATTCTAATAAATTAATTTATGATCCTCTTACAGGTTGGATACCCCACGCCTTAATGATTTGGTCTACGTCTACTACAATCTCAGGTTGTGGGTGAAGCAGCTTGAGAGAAAAATTGATGCGAAGGCCATTTCATTGGATGGGATTGACACCACTGCTGCATGGAGGGTGGAGGTTGAGGAACCTATTATTGAGACCACCCTTGATTGGCTAGAGGATAGCGGTGATGATCATGGTATCTCTGAGGACTTGGATCAGGATGTTCCAGAGGATATTCGGTTTCACATCGAGTCTGCAAGTGTGCCACCAGCAGAGCCACAGTCATAGTCAGAGGGAGATATGCCCAGTGGTAGCACTGGCATTCTACCTCCTCTACCTTCTTCTAGGGGACATCTATCTTGAGGGTCTTCTATGTAGAAAATCCAGGTCCTATCAGCAAGACTTCTTGGCCTGTCTTTGACCAAGCAAAGTCACTAAGTTTTCTGCTGTCATAAAATGTGTAATTGCTGTTTTATAACAGCCCTCTGAAAAGTTTGTTTGCTGATGTGTTATGGTTGTTGTTTCAGTGATTGGGTGCCCTT
>JASDQU010102245.1:28899-57238 GCA_032191745.1 Picea mariana
TTAACCAAAGTCAAGTACAAAATAGAACATAAAGTACATAGGACAAAGGCAAATGTCTCTCCCACATGTGCTAAGAGGGAATAACACATGGGGAACACCTCCCAAGGTACACAAATCAACATTCTAGTTCTTCTAGAGGACGTTTGACTCCAGTACGAGGCACACATGCCTCAAGGGCACTTACTCCTAGTGCTAGAGGAAAAACACTTTCTACATCGATTACCTTTGCCCATAAAAGGGGTAGAGGGAATCGATAGTTTATTTACTTGATTTCATTGTAGATGACTCATGAGTCATGATGACGATCATGAGATACATTTATTATATTTTTTGATGACTCAGGAATCAGGACATGATTCATTTTTTATGTGTGATGTATCACTAGACATCTTATATATATCAATTTTCTTTCCATATTCATGTGGCAATCTGTCTGTTTGATGCTATTGTTGCTTTATATGTTTCAAAAATTAAAAAAAAAGAGAATATTTTTGTATTTTTTTAAGTTTGCCGATATATTGCCTATGTTTTGGCGATAAATACGAAACGATGTTTTCTGGACCCTGACGATTTTTTCTCCGATACGATTTTTGTAAAACTGCTTTAAAGTGATGTACATAGGTGGGTTTGTGGGTTGGTATAAAAGGAAATGGGTTAGGGAAAGAAATACGCACAGGATTGGAGTAAGAGACATGGGTAAAGTGGTTTTATGGCAAGTGGAGGGAAATTAATGGTGACTAAGCGTTAATTAGCTCAATCACGCCCTAGTTAACTTGCCACCTCATCTATGTGCTCTCTAATATTAATTAACTCATTTAACGCTTTTAACTTTGGAAAGTGTGCCACCTCATCAAATGATGCCAAGTAGACACCACATGTCACACTGAATCATCGCCAAATGTCGAAAAATGACCCTGCCACTTGTTACCTTTGGAGCCGACCACCCCTGCTATAAATAGAAACTGCTAAAAACAAGGTCCGACTCCTAAAATTTAGGAAACTGTCAAACATGCTTGGGACGACTAGGAGAACACCGCCGTGTGTCATGCGTCTAAAAATAGACACGGCTAAAAAAAGAATGTGCTCACATGTCAAATATATCATACTCATTGGATTTAGTTTTCTTAGAGGATTCCAAATCCGCAATCAGAATTGACATGTGAGCCTTGGTGCTCAACTTGCTAAAAATAGAAATTTGTGACAAATCATCCTGGAAGAGGCCCAAAAGACTCAAAATGTCTCAAGGATCCATATTGTGTGCTCAGAATCTGAATCTGGGGCCTGGAGCTCAAACTGCTAAAAATAGAAAATTTCTGCATGTCACACAGAAAAGTGCCATCGGGCCTAGAATCATGCAAGGACCATCCTTGTATGCTCAAAAATGTCAAATGACCCACTCAAACCATGTCTCCTAAAAAGTAGGGACACCTGCTGTATGTGAACATCTCTCTCAAATGCATGGGAAACCAAGCTAGTTCTAACTCTAAAACAAAGCAACCACGTACCAATCATATACCTGTCTCTGATGGGAACCAACCTCTGAATCAACACAAGTGCTAAACTCTAGGAGAATCTTAGAATGCCAGCCAAAATAGTGCATCTTGGCTCTTAACCCTCAAGATTTTCAAGGGTGAAAATCTAGGGGTTCACATGGCCATCATGAGACTACATGAGTCGGTACATGGTCAATTTCACTTTGTTGATGGCCTCTTAGACTTCATTAGGAGCACCATTGGGTCAAATTGGGCTGCTCCGTTTCATCAACTCTCTTAGAGATCTACATTGATGAGTTTAAGTCCTTCCTTAAGGAGCACATATAGGAGGGTGACGGTTGTCTTCTACACCATGTTTAGTTCTTTTTTCTTTTTATTTGTCGACGACATGATTCTCTTGGCCTTCTCATTCAAGGGATTGTAGAGACAGATTGATGCCTTATCCATCTTTTGTGATCTTCGATGGTCACCAGTCAACCTTAGTAAAACTAAGGTTACTATCTTCAATGTATCTCAATGTACTCTCTCTAGCTACCACTTTTACTTTCGAGGAGACAAAAGTGAGATTACTAGCTTACACATTCTTGGGAGTCCATTTCCCGGGGCCTTGGTTCAATTCAAGGCATGCTTCCTAGCCTCAACATAACACAAGATATGGTTCCCTTGCTTGGCTTGAAAGACAATGCTTTCATCTTCACTTCTAGGATATCTTGCTAGGATGCACCTCTTGGACATGATCATCAGACCTAGCATGCTTTGGGCCGATTGGGCTAGGACTGAGAGAGTCCATACCCTTCTATTAAATCGCATCATTCGTTGCAAACAAACACTTTCCCACTCCATTATCTAGGCAGAGTTTGGGGCTCATCCTTTGTGTTAATTTTTCCTAACCCATTACCCAACATTTAATTCCAAACAAATTACTTCTTAATCTATTGAGTAAAAGCACAACTGAGTTTTTAACGAAACATTACAGGGGAAGCACAATAAGGAAACCATACACATTGCACATGTAATTTCTGGGTAAAATACCCCTGGAAAAACCCCTAAGGGAAAACCAGTTCCTTGTTGATTTTATTAGATAAAATCTGGGTTCCCGTCTTGGGATAGTGGCCCACTTGAAAAAAATGCAAATCAACAAAATATGCTAGCCTATCACACTTGGATGCTATTCCTTTGCTCCTTTCATCGGAGCCTTCCCCTACACAATTGAATGAAATTCCTTCTTCACCCAATGAATGAGATCTCCTATCTCACTCTATGTGTGTCTCCTCCTCTCACTTAGGCTGCCTTTTATAATCTTGAGTTTACCCTAAATCCAAAACCCTAGATCTCCAAAGTGATCAATGGATGAGATTAGATCTCACCTTCACTTTAGATCTAATGGCTAGGATTTAATTTAACTCACTAATGCCAAATACTTAGGCATTTAATTAAATTAAACTCACATTAATTACAAAAGTACATTCACTTTAATAATCACTTTATTAAAGTGAATTTGCCAAGTCCTGAGAGGTATTAAGGACAACTTCCACATGTTAGACACAAAACCGATGTGGAAGTACCTGTTTGATGCTACAAACATCAACACTCTCTCTTAGTGAGGAAGGTACTTCTTGAAGAGCCACCTGGAACCGATTCTTCCTATGACCTTGGCATAATGTCGCACTCATTATCCTGCTCACCGACATCCCTCCAACCCTGTTGGTCATCTGCTCCTTGAATACTGGAAGTCACAGAATCGATGACGCTACATATCAGTGCCATGAAATTTGGAAACTTTGTTGAATGCCTGCTCTCCCTCAATGTGCTCCTAGGAGCCTCATCCTGCTCTTGAACATCCATCAATGTCATCTCATACCAACTCGGTCTCCTGACAGAACTAGAAGGGGATAACTTTCTCTTCCCATCTGATGGTTGACTCCCTACCCTAGAAGTCTGTGAACTCTGCTCACCCTTCAGAGCCTCTTGCTCCTCGTTCTCTGTCACTAACATCAATCCATGATCCAAGTGTTGATGTTTTGGTAGCTGCGGGAGGTACTTAACCCTCTTAGATGACCTTTTAGATGAGAAGAAGATTCTAGAAGAAAGAGAACCATTGAACAGATGTGGAAATACCCTAGAAGAGAAGTCGGCCCAGAAGAATAAAGGATAAAGAAGTGACACCTTCCCAGAAGAGAAGTCAGCTCAGTGAAGAGCATAGGAAGGCTATAAATAGGAGGTGCCTTAGTTCATTTGGTCACACTCACTCGCACTCTCTCATCTACACAAAAGTAAGGCACAAGTCTGAGGAAGGGTGACGCAGCAACTGCAGTGACAGAGATTCTTCTTGTTCAATCTTTCTGGTATTTCTCTCTTGTGCGCTACCCTTGGAAAAGGTGCATTATCTTGGTATTGTACTGCTGCTGCAACTGGGGTGGTATTTCTGGTTGTACCTTGAGCTAGCCTTTGTGCTAGGGTTTATTTGTTGGTTCATGATTGAACTTTGAGAATGAAATCTGTCTAAGACAGGTTGTTGGGTTTTTCCCAAGATAAATCTCATGTTCTTTTGTCTCTTGTTTATGCTGCTATTGCTTAGTACATGATATATATAAGTTAATGGTAAAGAAGTAAAATAACACTGGTAACTCTAATGCTCTGTAAATAAAGAAAATCTAACATGGTATCGGAGCTGGTTACCTTCAGGACAGTTTGACCACTGGAAGGAAGATCGTTGTAGCAGTACCTTGCAGCTGCAATACTTTGTCAAGCTCGTTGAGCACTATCCCAAGGTCGTTGGGGATTAATTCTTTCACAGAGTAGTGCGCCTACCCTAGCACACCCCCTGAAACCCTCAACATGCAGTTTGATGAAGTTTGAAAAATCAAGGTTTTTCAGTGCTAGGGTTTCTACCAGCGAAAAATGTCAACCAACATGAGAGTTGAAGATAGATTAGATGGAGCAGATAACTTCAGATCTTGGAAGCACAAATTTCTCCTCATTCTAGAAGAGAATGAGTTATTGGATCATATCAAGCAGATACTTCCAGAACCAGAAGAAGAAGACGCCAAAGCAAAGTTCAGGAAGAATGAGGTCAAGGCCAAGAGGATCTTGACAGACTCAATAAAGGATCATCTGATACCTAATGTATTAGAACTGAAGACAATGAAGGAAATGTTTGATGCGCTAACCAGACTTTATGAAAGTAAGAACACCAGTCGAAAGCTTACTCTAAGGCATCAACTCAGAAATGTGACTATGAATAAGTCATAAACAATAGCCAACAATTTTTATGAGGATTTCATAGATCAAGGACCAGTTAACAGCCATTGGAGATCCAGTAGAAGACGCTGAACTTGTGACTACTACACTCAATGGATTTCCCTCCTCTTGGGATCCATTTGTTCAAGGGATTTGTGCCAGAAGCAAATTGCCCAAGTTCAACAAGCTATGGGCAGACTGCACCCAAGAGGAATCCAGGTTGATATCCAAATCATAGAAGACTAATGATGATCAAGCACTTGCTGCCCAAGTGAAGAAGAGAAAGGAAATGGAAGAAGGCAACTCGAAGAAGTCTAAGAAACCACGCCACAAGAAGGATGCATCAAATATCAGATGCTACACCTGCAAGAAGATGGGACACTATGTCTCTCAATGCCCTCATAAACATGAAAAGGGAAAGAAGAAGAAGCACCCTTCACATACAACAGAAGCTGAAGAGCACAAGTCAAAGGATGAAGAGTTTGTATTTGTTTTAACACTCATAGGAACCATCACTCAAGGAAGTGACACTTGGCTCATAGATAGCGGTGCTTCCAAGCACATGACCGGATCTGGAAATTCTCTTTCAAATCTGACATAAAGGAGCTCATCCCTTCAAGTGGAGCTTGGGGATGATTCCAACCATGCAGTCAAAGGCGTTGGAGAAGCCTCCCTAGAACTTGACTCAAGTAACCGTCTTTTAATTAAAGATATTCTGTTTGTACAAAACTTAAAGAAGAATTTACTTTCCATCTCTACATAAGAAGATAAAGGATTTATAGTAGCTTTTGTTGATGGCCAAGTTCTTCTATGGCCCAAGAATTCAAGCATTGATAAAGTTACCGTGATTGGTGTCCGAGAGGGAGGACTATAAATTGAAGGGACACCAAGAACAAGCCCTTGTACACAACAGTGTTAGCTCAAGTGAGCTATGGCACCGAAGACTTGCTCACATAAACTATAGAGCATTACTGATATTGGACAAGATGGTTACAAGTCTACTCGACATTTAGATAGAACGTGATGGAGTATGCAAAGGTTGCGCACTTGGCAAGAATGTCAAGGGAAGCTTTTCTAGCAGTGACAGCAGGTCCAAGGGTATCTTGGACATCATACACTCCGATGTATGCGGACAGATGACGGTGCCATCTTTAGGAAACTTTGTATACTATGTCTTATTCATAGATGACTATTCTTGGAAGACATGGATCTACTTCTTGAAAACAAAAGATGACGTCTTCAACAAGTTTAAGGAATTCGAGGCTTTAGTTGAAAATCTCTCCGAAAGGAAGATTAAAGACTTGAGATCTGATAATGGAGGTGAGTACACCTCAAAGGAGCTTAAAGACTTTTGAAGAGAAACAAGGATTACGAGGGAGCTAACAACTCCCCACAACCCCAAGTAGAATGGGGTTGCAGAAAGAAAGAACAGATCCATTGTAGAAGCAACAAAAGCGATGATCCATGACCAGGGCCTACCCATGCACTTATGGGTAGAAGCATCCAGTACAACTGTGTATGTCTAGAATAGAAGTCCTCACAAGATATTGGGGAACAAGACACCCGAAGAGGTGTTCACTGGAAAGAAACTAGAAATCAGTCACTTCAGGATTTTTGGTTGTCCAGTATTTATACATGTTCCAAAGGAGAAGAGAACGAAGCTGGAACCTTCAGGAAAGAAGGGCACATTCGTTGGATACAGTGAGGCTTCAAAGGCTTACAAAATATACATTCCCGGGAAGAGACAGATTGAGATCAGCCGCAATGTAACATTTGATGAAGATGAAGCCTTCAGAGGATCAAGGGAGTCTCACATGGATGAGGACCGAGAGGAGGAGGAGGCTCCAAGGGAAGCAATCATGGAAGACTCTACACTAGAGGAACCCATTCCATAAGTTTAGAATGAGATGGTAGAGTCAGAGAGACCTGTAGATCCACCCAGAGAATCTACAGTCAATAGAAAGAGACCAACTTGGCTCTGGAACACCTTACAGGAAGCTGAAAGACATACAACTCCCAAAGGCTCATTTAGAGAGAGCAAGAGACCACATAAGTTTTCTAGTTATATGGCACTGATGAGCAACATCATTGATTCAAAGATTTCCACCTTTGAAGAAGTTGTTGGGAAATAGAAATGGAAGGATGCCATGATGGGGGAGTATCGGTCCATCATGAAGAATGATGTGTGGTAGGTGGTTCTGAGACCAAAAGGGAAGTCAATAACGACTTCCAAATGGATCTACAAGATCAAGCATGTTGTAGACGAAAACATAGAGAATTATAAGGCAAGATTTGTGGCTAGAGGATTCTCCTAGAGGGAGGGAGAAGACTACGATGAGACATTTTCTCCTATAGCAAAGTACACTTCCATCAGATCGATTATTGCGATTGCTTCCACAATGGGATGGAAATTACACCAGATGGATGTCAAGATTGCTTTCTTGAATGGTGTAATAGAGGAAGAAGTGTACATAGAGCAACCACAAGGTTTTGTGATCCATGGGAAAGAGTCCTATGTTTGCAAATTGAAGAAGGCCTTGTACGGATTGAAGCAGGCACCCAGGGCATGGTATGCCATGATAGATAGCTACCTGATGAGCTTGGGATTTACCAAGAGTGATGCAAATCCCAACCTTTACTATAAGGTTGAGAATGGTTGTTCGCTGATCTTGGTTCTATATTTGGATGACCTGTTTTTGACAGGAGATGAGAAGCTCATAGTTGGGTGCAAGAGAGAGCTCGCTTCAGAGTTCGAGATGAAGGATCTAGGTTTGATGCATTACTTGTTGGGATTGGAGGTGTGCTAGAGATCAGATAAGATTTTCCTTAGCCAAGGAAAATATACAGTTGAGATCCTGCAGAGATTCGAGATGATGGACTGCAAGTCCATGGCCACACCCATGACGATAAATCTGAAGCTTCTGAGTGATTCATCTTCAAATTTGGTGGATCCTGTTATCACACAGATTGTAGGTTGCACTAGAGCCTTGTGCAATTGAAACTAATGGACAACACATCAGGACAAGATCCACTGTCACCTCAGGAAAAGTCCCAGGTGACCCCTAGGGAAAGACAATAGAAAAGTCTAGAAAGGCCCTAGGAGGTCATGATACAAGATCAAGAATGGTCTAAAGGCTATGAATGGATGAGGGAAATGTGAAGGTAAGGCTAAAGGGGAAATCACCTGCAACACAATGTCAGTTATGCCAAGTATATATGAAATCCAAGACCAATATGTTAACCCTGCCATTGATCACTAATATGAATGTAAGAGTCTCGAGTAACAAGTGACCAGAATTTTGTATTAGAGCAATGTCAGAGTTGGCCGAATAAATGTGTGTATCCGACAGGCTTAGGCAAAGAGGGTCCTCAGAGCAGTGTCCGGTTGTTGTAGCCCTCAAATATACCAGAGGGGTTCTCAAGCCACTCCGGTACGAGAGGGTAATCTTCTCGAATGCTGTTTTTGGTGCACTACAACAACAAGACGACCAATAGGTTTGCTCAGTTGTTTCAAGGATTCTAGGTGGTCTCCAAGATAGGAGCACAATCGGTATTAGTGATGTCTGATGCGCAACCTTTCGAGAGGAGCCCCTCTATATACCTCTAATTATGACGAAGCGACCGTAATCTTCTAATATACGTCGAGGTATGTGAGAGAACTACAAGCCCTCGGGATGCAGCGCTGGCAAAGTAATGACAACTCTTACGTTATAGATGCCCAAAAATGTCTTTTCTAAGACCCCCAGAAAATAAATCCCACTTAGTTGATTGTTTAGTTAAGCACTTAGATAGAATTGCAAAGCAAAGAAAGGTAAATCACTTTAATGAAAATGCCAAATGCAACAAGTGATTCAAACAGTGATAGAAATTACTGGCAATTTACTTGAATATAGCTCTTCCTAAAGCAACAAGACATTTAACAATTGAAATAGAAAGCTTTGAAGGCTATCTTAACCAAGTAATGATCTCTTTAAAATAATAAAGCACTTCAAATCAATGAAATATATTTCAGCACTTAATCACCATGAAATTTCTTCAACAAGTAGGTTCCAATTCCACAATTTTCCACAAAAGACACTTAGCAATGACCCATAGACTTGCTTGAAGCATACACCAGATTTATGGGCTGTTATATAAGACAAAAACCAGCACTTAATACTTCTCAAATTTAGCCAACAAGTTCAGATTTCACTTACCACAAAACTTGAGATAAAGTTGCAATTTAAGCCCGATACTTAAGAGGTGGTTTTAGGAGATTTTTTAGGCACTTTCTAACACTTAACTAGATCTGAGATATGATTTGCAGCAGTGATTTAGCAGAGATATTAGATCTGAAATGTCAAGATAATACTCCCAAGACAAATCCAAGACATTCAAAAGAAAACCCCCCAAGTAATCATCGAATTTTTCAATGACTGAGGTATGATTTTTAAAAGGTTTTGGAGCACTTTAAGAGTTATAACCAGATATGAAAAGTAAATTTGCAGTAGATAAATCAGCTTCAAAACTACTTCAAAACCCACTAGAAAGATTTTAGAAACTAGCTAGAACACCGTAGGAATACTACCCAAATGTTAGAAACAAGAACTAGCTAAAACTAGGCCCTAAAAGTTAATCAAATGCAAGCTGTCCTAACTGTTAATTTTCTGCATAAAAAGCCCTAATGGCTGTATCTTTTAACCATGTCCCTCCAGAAATTTAATCATCCAAAATGTAAGCTAACTATCTAGAATGTTAGATCTAAGCATGGCCTACAAACCCATATGCTATTTTCCTAAAACTAGTTAGAAAAATGCTAAAACTAGAAACCTAGGGTTAGAAAAATAAAAGAGGAAAACGTGAGAATGAGGGTTTAGAAAATGGGGAGGCTAGAGGCCCCCAAAAAATCACCCCAAGGGCAAGGTGGCTCGCCCTAAGGGTGTGAAAGTGGCCGCAAAATCAGAAATCCAATTCGATACTTTTTCACATCTCCCAATGCAAGTGCTTTACACTCTCCAATGTAGATCAATGCCTTATTCTCTTGGGAAATGGAGTCAAAAGGGCTTGGAGAAGAACTAGAAAATGTTGAAGTGAATCTCCCTTGAAGGTTGTAGCTTGTCACTATCATGCACGATGGTTAGAAGCAAAAACATCTAGCTCACAAGAGGTCTTCATAAGAGTGGATATAACCTGCAAAAGGGTTGTTAGTTTTACCTAGTCCCTAGTACAAGAAAATATCCAAGAAACAACTCTCAAGAGGTGTAGTTTATTAGCTAGCTCTTGAAAATATTTCCTCTAGATCCAAAATCATTCAATGAACACTTAGAAGCAATATAAAGTAGATCTCACCAAAAATTTACTTGAAGTAGTTATCATGAGCATTCAAAATTCATTAAGCAAGATCTATCACAAAACCCTCCAAGAAAAATGCATCACACCAAGAGAAAAGCCATAGCACGCCATTGGAAAAATAGCATAATAGTATCGAGGAGCATCACCAAAAAAAAGTCTCCTAAATGAAATCTCAAGTGATGGATTTATAATCCTCCACTCACTAGGATTTGTCCACAAATCAACCAATTCTAGGGTTATCCCCTAAAATATTCAAGTTTTGTCCACTTATTAATCTCTTCTAGAGATTTCCTGAACAAAACAATAATAAAATCCCTTAATAAATATTTAATCCACCTAGGGATTATCCACAATAAATATTCAATTTAAATAAAAATCCCACAATAATTAATTTATCAATTTATCCCCTTTCAAAAATGTTTTTGACTTCTTTGACCATGCGATTTGGGTAAAAAGGGGATTTAAAAATAAATTTAAAATAATATGGAAAATCAATTTTGACAAGGCATCTTTGACCAAGCAAAAGGCCCAACAATTTCTTTTTGAAGCATGCAATCATCCTCTATCCAAGGAAAAAGTCCATCGATCCATTAAAATTCTTCATGAAGCTAGGGTTTATCGTCCATAAGTCCCACGATCTAGGCAAATATTCATTTGGTGATGTGCAATGAGCCTCTCGAGGCCATTGAATATTCAAATAATTAATTTTCTTCCTTAATTAAGTTCATCGAGCCTCCTTCTAGTGGAAAAATAAGTCCCAAGGCCAAATCGAACTTGATGATGTGCAAAATAATCCACCGGGAGATGACAAGTGGTATTAAATTCCTTCCAGAAGACTTTCAAGTGGCTTGTATATCATAAAAAATACTTGAATAAGTCATCATCTAACTTTCTGAGGCCCAAAATCATCCAACGATCCACAAAAATTGGCCAAATAGGGGTGATGTCACCCCAGAGCATGCAACGACTTGTCTCAAAATTCATCTGACTGAGCTGGGAATTGGGTTGAGTCACTTGAAAATGGTGATGATGTGGCATATGAAATATCTCAGGCATCCGTCAAATTCAAATGTGTCAATCAACTGAGGGTCAACTAACCCCAGTGATGCCTGACAACAGCTAGAATAATAATAACACCTTTAAGAAATCCTGGAACATCTGAATGGCATGACACTTGGCGAGAAACTGCAAGACAAATTAAAACATGTGTCTACAAGGAAACAAGTCACCTCAGCATGATAAGATAATCAACGTAATATAAAAGTCATCTAAACCAGACCATTAAACCCCATATTCATATTTCGTCACAAGCTCAAGAGGGTTATACAACTTACTAAGTCAAGGTATGAAATGCTATCAGAGACCCAAAGAGACCAGACTAACACCTAAGTATTAAGAATATTTCGCAAAGATTGTCTCTTCATTGTTAGACTTCAAGGTTAGGCATCTGACATACAAGGTGTTGATTTTTCATAAGCTAGGTCAAGCATGTAGTTCATTTAATTTCATCATGTCTTAACCATAAACAAGAATGTTGCAGCAACCAAGATCACAAGAAGAAACACCAAGCACAAGAACACAAGATATATCCTGGGAAACCCTTCTCAAACAAGGGAGAAAAACCTAGCCAAATCCTTTGCTATATTCTTCAAGAGAAAGACCTTTCACCACCAAGAATGACTTAGCACACAAGAGGGTGCTTAAGCCCTAGAAGACTAGTGCCCAAGAGAGGTGCGCACCTTTGCCAAAGAGAAGTACTTGCTGAAATTTCAAAAACATGCGTGGAGGATATGATTCTACAATGGAGAATCATCTCCTACTTATATTAGACTTTGACCAATTAGCAAGGGCGTCTTATTAGCACAACAGGGCCGACCTCTCTAAGTCAAATATACTTTATTATTATAATTAATATTCACATTATTAATTATCTTCTTTATATTAATCATATTAACATAGGGTCGACCTGTACCCTTTACACAATAACTAGGGTTACAGGTAGGTCTGACTCTTGAACAATATATAGCAAAGGATCTGATACACCCACTAGTGCCCATCCACTAGGGGCACATCCATAGGGATGCCATGGACCTGATCCACTGCATTACACAGATGAACCAGGTCTTCACACGTTCACTTGTGCTCGTCCACAGGCACGTACACTCTACAGATCTGCTTTCCTACTGCCACTAATAGGAGGATCATCTGGAGTCTTCTCGTCAACTCTGCTGCTGCTCAAAGGAGGCCATCACATCATCTTTATTCTTATTCACATGATGATGTGCACAACTCTTTTGGGATTTCCCACGCTCACCTTGTGCTCAGCCACAGGCACGTTCTAACTCAACAGATTGCTTTTCCACCGGATGATCATCTAGAGTTCTTCTCTCTCACGTCATGGAAGAGGCCATATCTACATTACTAGCCTAGTCCCAGGCTGGAACCAATTACCCTTTCTTAGGGGCTTTCTCTCAGGTTTGTAAGCGAGAGTAAGACTTCACATAGCTGCTATATTCCACATCTCACAGGTTTGTAAGCTGGAGGATGTCTCCTATAGCTGCATTCATCAACACAAGGGACTGTAGTATCTCATTTATGAGTGCCTTTGATGAGGGTAGACCACACACTTGGTTCCTATTATTTGCGAGGTGATACCTTCCAAGCCCTTTATTTTCCTTTTGCCACATCTAGCCATAGGAGATAACCCAGAGAATATGTAGCGCTCTGGTGATATTCCTATGATTGACGACCTTTTATTTTTTATTTTTTCTTTTCTTTCGTTGGATAATTCATTTTATTTTTCTTTTGTCCTCTCATGTTGAAAAACACATGCTTAAATGCTTCAAACATCCCAGAGATTATGTAACACCCTGGCGATGTATCCGCAAGTGCTATGGGATTGGGCGAGCCTCTGAGCAGGTAACCAAGGAAGGCTTTTGCTAGTCTCCCTCTGAGCCTAAAAGCTCCTTCTTCCCATAGAATGAGGAACAATCCCTTCTTGGGTCAGTTTATATAACCTAAAGAAATGGATATGACAGGGATTGATGAGATGGAAAGTGGTAAGCATGATCGGGAACGATACAATGACAGATTCAAAACAAACCCCAGTAGTGCTCCATTTTCCCTAAGAGTAACCTAATCCCCCAAGAACCTAAGATAACAAGTCAAGTTATGACAGAGGAAGAAGTATAACCAATGAGCTAACGACTAGTAGTTAGAAGGGACTCTCTAGGACAAGCTTAAATGCCTTAGATATTAAATTGATACTCATCATGATGACAGACTTACCAACTTGCAGCATGCTTCTCAAGGATGTCTGACAGGCCCGTCCAAATGTCATGGGTGTCATATGCTTCTCATGCCACTGAGTGATGCTTACACTTTGAAGGAGGATCAGGAGTTCAAATTTACATGTACATGCACATCTTCCAGCTTTCCATGTCTTCATCTTGGGCACTTCTAGATGTTCTTTCTGAAATAGTTATCCACCAGTGGGGGTGTTGCCGTCCTAATACACACTTGCAAACGTGAGCAAAGTCCGGCTCACTTAGTGTGTCCTTGGAGGCACAATGCCTAGGTTCAAAGCCCACGCTGTCACTTTGGCTTGAACCTCTTCCGTCTAGGCTTACTCCTAGGGAAGCCAAGGGGGGTGGACCCTAGCTACTAGGTGTGATTTACGTTATGTTCTAAGAGTTGATTTTAGTTAGTTAAAGGTTGGGGGGGAAGACTAACCTATGATGCAAAAGCAACAATGCAAGATGCAAGATTTACTTATGTCAAGCAAGCCCTTTCCTAAGTCAACTAAGACTAGTGCCTAAGGTTGGGCAAAGGGGTCAACTAATGTTTGAGGAGGGTTGATTACAAAACGATTACAAAGATTACAAAAGTACAAATATCCCACAACAAAATTAGATACAAGTAATTACAAAAATGAATGAAAGATGTTACAACAATTATGAACAAGAGATATAAGATACACAAGATACAAAGGAAACAAGTTAACCAAGTGCTTTAATGTGTAGGAATTGGAAAAGATTCAAAGCATAAAGATCATCCACATTAAGCCAAGCATGCCCCAATAACACTTACTCTATTGGACTGCTTTTCAATGGCAACCACGACACTCAAGATCCAACAAGATGATGCCTCCAAATGGGATGCGCTATCTCTTGAGGGATCACAACATAAAGATCACTTAATAGATAAAATGAAAGGCTTTAAAGAAAAAGGGATCCACAATACTAAAGTTGACACTTAGATTATTAATCCACAAAGAAATAAAGGAAAGACTTGCATGTAAAATTGAAAGAGAGATGTGTGCTTGCAAGTATTGTTTTAAACAACCAAAAGATGTACCAATGAAAGTGTTGCCTAAAACACTAAGTGAATTAAAAGTTGCTTAAAGATTATTAAAGATTTTAATTACCCCTAGCTAAGTGTCAAACCAAAATCCTCCTCCCCAATTACCAAATGGCTACTGGATGCTCAAGAAGTGAGGCAATGAGGCCTACCCTAGCTTCACAGGTCAACCATAAAGATCCGAGTACTCCCAGAAAGGATGTCGCGCACCGTGAGACCGTCCCCGGCCTAGCACCTTCCGTTGCCTTCCTCAAACCCCGTTTTAGATGGTGAAGAGGGAGAATTTAGGTGTCCTATTAAGTCTAAAATGTTATTACCCCTATGGACTAAGTATTTTAGGTTGTTTATGAGTGTTTAAGTGACTTTTGCTTGTCCAAAAACTGTGAAATGTGCCCAAAACCGAAACTTTAATCAGCTATGAAAGTGCTCTTAAACCATGAGATTATAGCATTGAAACATGTAAGAAACTTGAAAGAAAAACTGAATTGAAATGTTGTCCTTACACCATGTGATTATAGCATTAAAACATGTAAGAAACTTGAAATAAATGAATGCTATGAAAGGGCAAGAACAACTTGCCAATAAAAGAGAAGATTACTTTAACCCATCATCATTTAACCATGTGTGTTATTGCATTAAGAAAATATGCTAAGAAATGAAAGGTACTTGCTGAAATGAGATTGCTCCTACACCACATACATTCCCCAAAATACTTGCAACTTGAAATGAAAGTAAAAACTTGAAAAGATAAGACGTTGCAAATTAAAGAGATTATTTTAAAACATCATTATTCAGCCATATGTGTGTCTTGCATTTAAGAGATGTGCTATTAAATAAAACTTAAAGAAACTTAAAGCATGCACATAAATTATGCCTCAAGGGCTTAAGCTAAGATCTAGTATGTGGATGTGAGATCTACTTCTAGAAAATTTTAACCATATGAGCATAAGGAAATCATCAACACATAACTAATCTAGCCATACTATATTGGGGGTTGGCTTAGCCAACTACTCATCCAAGGTGTAGACAACCATGAGATATATCTTGAAATTGACAAGAAAAACACAAACCACTCACAATGGCACAAGGTGGAGGCAAGTCTACCTTTGTTGTGCCAAAGAGGGTTGAAAAATAAAAGAGAAAACTATTATTAACACAAGACTAGCCACACAACCTTGCCCTAGTGACAAGTGGGGCAAAATAATAACAAATTGCTGAAAATAAAACTATGCCCTAGCCTCACGATTTTGGGGGGTTGGCCGAGCCAATCTTTCACCCAAGGTGTAGGCAAAAATAACTTACAACAAATGAAACTAGATACAAGAGAATGCAAGCCTCAAGGGAACTTCCCGGTGGCTTGCAACAATGCTAGAAAGAGAAGGGAAAGGGTGAGTTTTCGTTACCCAATCAAAGGAGAAGCTTTTGAGGTTTTGTATGACCGAAAGTGGGCAGCATAACCCTTGTACCTAGTAAGAACTTGGAAAAACCAGCAAACTAATGCTTGCTGGAAATGCTGCACAACACACAAAAGTCAAGAAAAATTTCTGTTTTTTATGCAGAAATTTTTCACATACAAGTATCCAAATAAAAGTTGATTTAAAGTAACCTATCTATGATGGTTAGCAAACTGAAATATGGAAGGAAAGAGCAGAAATATCAGATCTGAAAAACAATGGAGTTTAGATAGGTTTTAAGAGTAGACTCTTCCTTGAGGCTATCCCAATAAAACCCTAGAGGTAAACCTGCAAATCTTGTAAGAAGAGCTACAAAAATAGAGAGAATGTGAGTAGATCTAGATGATAAAACAAAATACTTTGCAATATCCAAATAAACACTTCACTAGATCTATGATAGTATTACCACAAATCTATCCAAACAAAATACTTTGCTTGGAGTTTCTACTCTAGATCTATAACTAAGAGCAAACATAAGAAAGAGAACAATAGAACAAGATCACCTCAATAGTTGTAAGAAGTAACAAGAATACTCTTTGTTTCTTCAAATCCACCAAAGCCTTTCTATTACTCAAGGAGAGAGTCTTGCAGCAACATGTTGCTCCAACACTCTCAAGAGCAAAATGGAAAGGAAAGCAAAATGAACAAAAGAGAGAGAGATGAGATGAAAATTCAGTAGCATAACACTAGCTCAAGAGATGGTCTCGAAAAGAGTGAGGGAGGGGTTCTATTTATACCCAAAGAGGCAAAACGACCCCTCTTGGATCAAAGCCAAGTGTCACATCCAAGCCACAAGAGGGAATCCCAAGGAGAGGGGTGCACCATCTGGGGTTTTGGCAAGGATAAGTGAGGTGGATGAGTGAGTTGGAGTGTGGGACCAAGTAAAGAGTGATGTGGGAGGCTAGGAAGGGTGCACCTCATGTGGGAGGGGCCCACAACTCAAGTGGAAACAAGTTATCACGTTTTTGGATGGTGGGCGACGCAAATCCCCCTAGGGGCGTGAGGGTTTGAGTGAATGAGTGGGTAAGGGGGTGTGTAAAGGTTAGGAGGTGGGTTGGGTAGGTTAGTAATCATCTCTCTTACCTTTATCCATCTTTACTTTACCCCATTAGCTCAAAATTACAAAAATGACATTTTACCTGTGTCATGACTTAGCAATTAAAATTGCTGTTTTGACTGACTGAGACTCCTGGTGGACAAACACCTAGCAAAAGTTGTCCGACTGAGCTGAAACTTGGTCCAAGGGTGTAGGGGGTCTCATTCCATTTCTTTTGAGCACAAATACCCCTAGCAAAAGTCCAAAGACCTAGTTTTTACAATATTTGCTCAAAAACAATTAATTAATTAAATAATTAAACTTCCAGCCTTAGGAAAATTTAATTAAATTTAATTAATTAAAAAAAACCTATCTAGACTCGACGGAATTCCGCGAAACTTTCTAAGATGTCATACATGGTCATTTACATCATTCCTAAACAATAGCTACCAGAAGACAACTCCATTAGAATGCCTTTCACCACTTTGGAGGAATTATTGCATGGCAGGAGGGAAAAACTCAAGGGAAATTAATAAAGCTGAAAAGCCCAATTAATAACCTGAGGATAAAAAACCTTCAATGAAAGGAATTCCCCTAATGAAGAAATCCCAAGGTAACTGACCTAACTATGACCCATGCAGACCTATTTCATTATTAACCCACGCAGGGGTGCGGAAATTCCATTTACAAAAATGTGTGTTGGAGGCATAAATTGCCCAGTAGAACCAAACTGTCTTCGACATATTAGCATCTGATGATGCATCTCTTCATGGCACATGGAGTTGACCCCCTAGTTGAATAGGCGGTCAATAGGGGGGATAACAGATCCCACGATGTACAGACAACTGATTGGATCCTTGATGTACCTGGTTAACACTAGGACAAACATATGTTTTCGAGTGAATGCCTTGAGTCAGTACATGGTTGAACCTAGACATGTACATTAGATGGCAACAAAACATATGTTGAGTTACTTACATGGTACGATTGGATATGGATTGAGATATGTCTTGGGTGGAGATGTGAAGGTGCAGGGATATACAAACTCTAATTGGGCATGGAGTGCAGTGGATCGAAAGCGTACTTCCGGATGCTGCTTTAGTCTGGGATCAGGTATGATCTCATGGTTGAGCAGGAAGTAGACATCAGTGGCACTTAGTACAACAGAGGTTGAGTATATCGCAACTAGTGTGGCAAGCTGTGAAACAGTGTGGCTTCAGAAGTTGCTTGCAGGGATATTTGATCTGGAATTGGAGCCAACTTTGATACATTGTGACAATCAAAGTTACGTAAGGCTTTCAGAGAACCCTGTCTTTCATGACAAGTGAAAGAACATAGAGATCAAATATCATTACATCCGAGAGATGGTGCAGAGAGGAGCTATAGAGCTCCAGTACATATCCATGAATGAGCAGATAGCGGACATTCTCACCAAGCCTCTATCTAGAGTGAAGTATGAGTACTTCAGAGACAAGCTTGACGTGATGCAGAATGTCCACCCTCGTTGAGAGGAAGGTTTGTTTTTTCTCCTCTTGCCGGCTAACCCCTCTGGCCAAGGGTTCCCTAGATTAGTCATGTGAGGTAATTGAGGGGGTAATGCACTGCTGGACTTGATGAGAGAAGAAACATCACACACATAGTCGTGGGGACTATGGGAGTAGCTTCGTGCTACTGGATGAGACTATAACTATGGTTGATGTCATTGTAGTAGTTGTGTGCAATAGCTGATTGCTGCATAGTTATAGAGACATCGACTATGACTATGGTTGATGGCATTGTAGTAGCTGTGTGCTACTAGCTGATTGCTGCATAGTCATAGGGATTGCAGACTATGATTATGGCTGATGGCATGGTAGTAGCTGTGTGCTACTAGTTGATTGCCGTATAATCATAGAGACTGCTGGACTGCATGGTGGTAGCTTGTGTAGCTATCAGTTGATTGCAGAATAGAGACATTGTGTCTCTGGACAATAGCTATGTGCTACTTGGAGTGGTTGTGTACCATTGGATATTAGTTGTGTACTACTATGGATCAACACAATCGTGTTCTATTGGATGGCATTGTAGTAGCTGTGCGCTACTAGTTGATTGCCATGGAGACTACCAGTTCACATTGGGAGTAGCTGTGTGCTACTTGATTACAAAGACTGTGACAGATGATTCGAGCTACCGATGGCATTGTGGTAGCTGTGTGCTACCAGCTGATTGCAGAGTAGTCAGTGGACTACTAGATGAAGACATCGTGAAAGAGACCTCCCTAGCTAAGAGGGAGTGTTGATGTTTTGGTAGCTATGGGAGGTACTTTCTCTCCTAGATGACCTTTCTTAGATGAGAAGAAGATTCCGAAAGCAAGAGAACCATTGAACAGATGTGGAAATACTCTAGAAGAGAAGTCGGCCTAGAAGAATAAAGAATAAAGAAGTGACACCTTCCAAAAGAGAAGTTGGCCCAGTGAAGAGCACAAGAAGGCTATAAATAGGAGGTGCCTTAGCTCATTTGGTCACACTCACTCACACTCTCTCATCTACACAGAAGTAAGGCGCAAGTCTGAGGAAGGGTGACACAGTAGCTGCAGTAACATAGATTCTTCTTGTTCAGTCTTTCTTGTAGTTCTCTCTTGTGCGCTACCATTGGAAAATGTGCTCTATCTTGGTATTGTACTGCTACTACAGCTGGGGTGGTATTTCTGGTTGTACCTTGAGCTAGCCTTTGTGCTAGGGTTTATCTATTGGTTCATGATTGGACTTGCTTTGAGAACAAAATCTAAGAAAGGTTGCTCGGGTTTTCCCCCATTTGGGGTTTTCCTAGGATAAATCTCGTGTTCTTTTGTCTCTTGTTTATGCTGCTATTGCTCAGTACATGATATATATAAGTTAATGGTAAAGAAGTAAAAGAACACCGGTAACTCTAATGCTCTGTAAATAAAGAAAATCTAATACCAAGATCCCCTTGGACCCACCTATAAACTTGCCCTGCAGCCTGTATACCCTTCCCTCTCTGACACCAATGTTGATTGTTGTGTTAGAACTTAGGGCTAGCTCCCTTTGTATGCAGGAACACTTGTCTATTTTGGAACAAGACTACATAACCCTTGTCCTCCAGAGCTGAGATTGAGAGCAAATTCCTCAGCTCAAGGACATACAACACATCTGCCACCTCCAGAAAACCTTCTGAGTCTAGCTGGAACCTGACTATCCCAACTCCCTCTACACCATGCTTGGCATGGGTGCCAAGTTCGACATGTAGATTTGAGTCAGTCTCTGACCAACTGGGGAAAAATTGGTGTCCCCATCATGTGACGAGAAGCCCCACTATCCACGAACCAGGCAGTATCAGAATCTGTGCTAGAAAGACAAGAGACTAACGAGAACCCCTCGAACTTCTCAGCAAACTCCTTGACTTGAGATTCTGCGGAAGCTGCTACCTGCTGAGACTTACTCTTCCCTTGCTTCTTGTTCGGACACTGTGAAGCATAGTGGCCACTCTTGTGGCACACAAAGCATTTCACTTTGCTCAGATCCTTCTTCTTTCCAGCCTGTGGCGTTGACTCTCCACTTATATTTCCCCCTCCTCCTTGCTTAATTAGCATGGGCCAGATTCTCATCATCACCAACCTGTTGTCCTGCTAGAGATTCCTCCCGAATCTCCTTCTGGATGAAAGCATCCCATAGCTTGTCAAAATATGAAGTTTCTCCTGTGCAATGATGCCCTTGATGAATGGGGCCCATGGCTTAGAAAAACTTTTCAGGGATGTCCTCAACAACTCCACATCTGACACGAATTCCCCAACAACTGCAAACTGATCATGTACCTGAGTGATATTGGTGAGATAATTGGTCATCGTATCTAATTTGGTCATCTTGGTGTCCTTGAGCTTCTCCCTCAACACTATCTTCTTGTTTGTATTGCTACTATGAAAAATGTTCATAAGAACTACAAACATCTCCCTGGATGGCTTCTTCTCAGATATGCGAGGGATCAAATGATCCTTCATTGCATCTAAGATGATCCTCCTGACTTTCACATCCTTCAACTCATGGGTGGCTAGGTCCTTTGGGTCTGTTGGTGGGGTCACCTTTGTGTTAGCAAACTCCCACAACCCGTTCTCCATGAGAACCAATGTGACCCTCACCTTCCAAGGCACAAAGTTCGATGCACCGTCTAGCATATCCTCAAACCTCAAACCTGCTGCGACCATCTCCAAATCAGAAATTTACCGGGAACACAAATCGCTGAAAATGTGTGCCTAGCCCTTCAGGCACAAAAACTGAAGAATTTGTGCTTCGTCATTTAAGCACAAAATTTGATCTTCTGGTTGCCCAAATCCTTGCATGAGACTCGCTTCTCGGACCTTGTCCGAAGCCTTATACTGTTGTGCAAGGCTTCCTGTGGTCTGCACGAGTATTGCCTGAGCCCTTTTGGGTGGCCTGACAACTCTACTAGGCCTGCCCTTGGCTATCCTGGGTCCTCGACTGTGCTGGTTGGCCGCGATCCCGTTGGACCTATCGATTTGGTTGGTTGTTGTTGCTGCCCCGTTGGCTGGTTGGTTGTCTGTCGGCTAGTGGCCTGTCGACTCTGCTGGTGGTTGCTGCTGCAACGATGGTTTTCCTCTTCAACTGCAACTTACTCCATGCACCCACGAACCTTATGCTGTTGTTGCACGTTCTTCCTACGACTGTCGTCTTCTCTCTTTTATCGGTGCCTCTACACGCCTACAACCCGTGCACCTCAGATCCCAACTGCTTACTTCTGTCAACCATCACTCACCGAATGATCCGCTTCCTTGGCTGCTGTTACTCACCCAGTGGGTCTTCTCTCTGCTGCAGCTCGCCCACGTGGATCCTTGTTTGCAGCCCGCACTCTTGAAAATCAACAACTGTGATTGTCTCCCAGTTGCTCTTTCACTCTGCCTAGAATATTTTGGATTTACAAGCATTTGAATGATCATAGAAGATACAACATTTAATGAATAAACCTCTGATGCATGAAAGATAACTGTATAAACACTCAAAGACAATTCATTGATTGGTATTCAGGTTGTTGATGGATGACAGTCTATGAATGAGTATTCCACACATTATACAGTATTGTCTTCTCTTGTTTCATTGAGTCAATCCTCTAGAGAAGTTAAAATTGAGTCAACGCTAGTCCTTGTCTTCACCCTTCCTTATTTACAACAATAAGACCTAGCTTGACCATATGGGATTCCCCCCTTAGGTTAGTGACCCTAGGCTAGAAGTGCAGAGGTAGGGTAGTCGAGATGACAGTGGGTGGTCTGCCTATCCGTGTCCTTAGGTTTTCCCCTTGGAGAGGTTGGGACTTTTCCTCTAGGGAGAATCCGAGTGATAACGATGCCTACATTGAGTTAACAAGGCTGGCCTTAACCGAACCTAGAAATGTAATATAGAAGTACAAATAATGCCAACCGTGGCCAAATGTGAAGATTACCCCTTAGTTCTTATACCCCTCAAACATCCATTGCATGTGACTTCTAATCCTAGACCTTTTCTTCTTCTACTCTTCAAGGACCTGTATCTACGATTCCATTTCATCAACCTTAAGTTGATTTTTCTCATTAGACGGGTCAACTTCCATTGTTTTGTGAGCAAGCGTACGTTGGTCACGAAGTTCAGATTCCTTGCCATGCCTACTTCTAACAACCATTTTACTCCACCCCTATAGGAACTTGGTATCACAGATAATGAATCACCTTCGAACAAAGCATCTAGTTGATGTCCCCTTACACAATGAAACCAAATTCTAGGCCTGTGCAACAAAATTCCTGTACTTAGCAGAGTTATCAACTATCAAGTGAGGTATTCATCTTGAAAGAAGAGTGGGTCTCATATTGGAAATCAACACCAGTGAGCATACATGTGGAAATAGGAAAGTGATAAGAGGTTGTAATGGACAAGTCCACATGTACAGAGTGTTATAGCACAAGTTGTAGGTTGGGCAAAGCCCGACCCAACCACAAAAGCAAGTGCTACAACTTGGGAATCCTACACCCAATGTCACCTCGATGTAGGTCCCGCACTTCAAGGGTGACTAGGTCACTCTAGGGAGGCGATCCCGGTGACCCTAGGGGGAGCGAGATGTAGATGAATGGATATGGAAGTGGAGCCCCTAGAGGTCAAATCTAAATGGAGTGAAATGTGGGAAGAGATGCCTTGTAAGTCAAGTGAGTGTTGCCCCAAAGGTATAGTACTTCTCCGGATGATTGCACTTGCCCGAGACACAAGAAAATCCAACTTGCAATGTATGATATTAGTTGGATCAGCAAGTTAAGCTTTCTGTCCCTATTATGCAGCAATTATGACAGCAGCAAAATGACATTTAAATCAACATAGAAAGATCTAACTTAGTTAAGCAATTCAACATTAATACTAGCAATAAATATGAGCTGAAATTGGCACTTAAGAAGCAAGAAAAAATGACTGTTATAACATGCATTTTTCTGCAGAAAATTGCAGCCTTATGGCTGTAGCTTTCAGTCACTTATATCAGCAAATCATACCATCAAAAGATGCCAACAACTAGTCTAAAAGATGTGCCCTAGTTAGTAGAGTTAGTAGGCCAAATTTAGGAGCTAGTCTAAGGTTATTTTAGGAGTTAGGGTTAGTTGTTTATCTAGGTTAGATCAGCCCTATTGGCTGTAGGTTAGGGTTTGTAACAGAAAGATATAGAGAGGGAGAAAGGGGACGCCCTGGTAGAGGGAGAGTCCTTTCAAAGTGGCAAACAAACTCCAAGTAAGAGATCATTCAAAGGACAATTTCTCACGTTTTCCAAGGCAAATATTTTGTATCTCCAATGCAATTAAAAGTGATTAGTGCCTTTCAAAATTTGGGTTAATGGAGTCGAGAATATGAGGAAGCTAGATAGGCTACTTCCTTGGGGTGTAAACCCTTTTACTCCCCAAGGAAAGCTTCTCTAGCTAGGGTTTCAACTAGGAGGGTGTATGCAATTATACTCCTCTTAGTAAATCCTTATGAAGCAATATTCCCTTAGAAATAAAATGGTGGAAGCAGAAGTAGGGGTGTATACCCTTATACTTCCTACTTGGCTCAAGCAAATAAAACTTTTAACTTGTGCAAATGATAATACAATGAAATAAATGGCACCTTCAAGCATTAAAAGGCAAATAAAAGCTAGACTAACCACCAAAAAGCAATGAAGAAAACCTTCCAAAGGATAGCGCACCATCTCCATCAACCATAACCAAGAAAGCATAAAACCACAAGAGCAAAAAGAGACAAAAAGCTAAGGTAGCGCAAATTTCAGTCCTCCCACAATGGGAGAGGAATATTGTGTGTTAAAATGAGATCTTAGGATCTCTATTTATACAAAATGTTGCTATCATAGTTTGTCCACATAATACTAGGGAAAACACAAGATTAGGGGTCAACAACCCTAATCTTGCCTCTTTTCCAAAATAATATTAAACAATTCCTTTAAAATTTCACTTTTGCACAAATAAAACCCTAATTTACATGGACGTCACCCCTTTAGGGGACGTTTTGGCACTTGGAGAAGGTCATTGGTGATGTAGGAGTGTAGTAAGGCTTCCCAAAGCCACGTGTCAAGCATCCAAAAGTTTTCCTTCATGGTCAAATCCTCAAACACCTCAAAATGTCCAAGTGCCAAGTGTATATCACCTCACCACCATGCCCTAACCCCCAAGCATGCCGTCAAGCTCAAAGGAAGATGCTTTTCCCCTCCTGGGCAAATTGTTTGGCATGTGAGGCCTGGGCTAGGTCTTCCACATCATCCTCTAGGTCTTCAATACTTCGTCTCTGTGATTTGGCATGTGGACCCTTGGCATCCAACCTGTGAGCTTACATCCCCATGGAAGCTAGGCTTGTTCCTCCAAAACTGTCCACCAACTAGGTCCTGCAAAGACAAATAAGCACGCCCTCCAAGGATCTCAAGTCATAACATCATGATAAGTGAATCCAATCAATAAATGAGCCACCTAAGCATGTGCATCAAAGATTACTATATCAAACAGTTAATGTCTCAAAGACACTATGCGACTTGTCAAGCTTGAACATGGGAGGGTTGACGAGGTATCCTATTGGGTAGATCTTGCCCTAGGCCAAGGAGAGTTTCCAAGAAATCCCTCTCTAAGCCATGTAAAGTGGATGAAGTGGTTGGGGTCAAGACTAAATGGGCATAGGGCTTATGACATATAAGGGGTCGTAGTGTCCCATTCATGGGTGCCTTTGTAGAAGGTTGTGTGGTACCTTCGTCCGCCATGCATTTTTTCCAAGCCCATTCTTTGCCATTCTTTTATTCTTTCATAATTTTAAAGAGAGGTTGAAGGTCACTGCCCTGGTGTGGTGACCAGATAATGGGAATGTCACCCACAAACACCTAGTGGAAATGAGAAGGTTGGCTCGTGATGAGACCCCCTTTCTCTCACCCATGCAACTGAGAGCCATTACCCTGGTTTGGTGACTAGATGATGGCAATGTCATACCACTAGATATTCATGGATGTGATAGGTCGGCTCTTGATGAGACCTCCTATCCTTCAACTAACCTTTTAAGCATTCTTTATTATATTGTGGGTCCCCTTTACTCAAAGATAAGCGTTTCACTGCTTTCTTGGGTGATCCCTGGGCGAAGCATCTGGAAGGTTCATACAAGGCTTTTATCTTTTACCCAACATCAATCCTTCTGGGCCTTCAACCCCTTCTTCCCATAGAATGAGGGACAACCCCTTCTTCGGTCAATACACCCTAAAATCCCAAGAGATAAGGAAATGGAAGGGAATAATGATGGAAAGTGGTAAGTATGGTTGGAAATGGTATGATGGCTCTTTAAGGGAGTTCCTAGTAGCAAACCCATCCCCAAGGAAAACCACTTACTAGGGCACAATGTCAACCACCAAGGTGATGCAGGGAAAAGGGCATAATGCCCAAGCATATATCATGAAATATAGAGCAATCCAAGATACAACATACTCAACTAGCTTAAATATTGAAATGATTCTCACCATAATACTGACTTATACCTCATGGAGCAAGGCCCACTACCTTTTGGAAGCCAGCTGGTGTGGTGGATACCATCTGGAAATCTGTGACCATCTGTGGTGGTGAGAGGGGTTTCCAACTGTGAAAAAGGGTATTGCTAGTCATGTAGTCTCTTGGCACTCCATATTTTCCACCTGAGGGCCTCGAGACATAATCTTAGTTATCCACAAAATGGGGATAACACAGAGCACTCCCCACTGGATATGGCCCTGGTTGCATAAGAGTTATCATAAAACCTGTCAAACTAAGCCTTGATCCAGTGCAAACCACTTTGTCTACTGGACCACATATGCCAACATACATACTCCAAGTTATTTTGGTCCCATGCAATATTTGACACACCAAGCAAGCTTTTTCAAGCTTTTGCATTCATTCCAAGCTTTCCTTTCATCAAAATAGAGCAAAATTTTGTGCCCTCCAAATGATGCTATCCCATTCAAACATGTTAAAAATCTCCCCCATTGACTCACTTAGTAGTGAGCACTGGATGTGGAAATAGGAAAGTGATTTGAATCGGTAATGGACACGTCCATATACATAGAGTGCTCCCCACTAGATGAGAAAGTGGTTGCATAAGAGTTGTCGTAAAACCTATTAAGACATGCCAAGCAACCTTTTGCAATCATTCCAAGCTTGCCTTTCATCAAAACAAAGCACAATATCCCGCTCCAACACGATCATCATTACACTAAAAAATATCAAAATCTCCCCCAATGACCCACCTAGTAGGGGGCAGCGCAAGTGGAAATAGGAAAGTGATTGGAACTGGTAATGGACAACTCCACATGCATAGACCCTTCCTCACTGGATGAGAACGTGGCTACATGAGAGTTGTCATAGAACCTGTCAAGTTGAGCCTCAATTTGGTTTTGTCTATTAGACCAGATAGACCAACCTGCCTGCACCAAGCTATTTTGGCCCCACACAATATCTGACACACCAAGCAACCTTTTGAGTCATTCCAAGCTCACCTTTCATCAACAACGGAGCACAATTTCCTACCCTCCAACATGATTGCCATCCCACTCAAACATATTAAAATCTCCCCCATTGATCCACTCAATAGGGGGCAACACATGTGGTATTAGGAAAGTGATTATAATCAGTAATAGACAAATTTACATGCATAGAGCATTCCCCACTGGATGAGAACGTGGTTGCATGAGAGATGTCATAAAACTTGTTAAGTCGAGCCAAGCAACCTTTTGTAGTCATTTCAAGCTCCCCTTTCATCAAAATAAAGCATAATCTCCTGCCCTCCAACACGATTGCCATCCCACTAACATATTAAAATCTGCCACAATGATCCACTTAGCAGGGGGCAATGCATGTGGAAATAAGAAAGTTATCAAAACTAGTAATGGACAAGTCCACATGCATAGAGCTCTCCCCATTAGATGAGAATGTGGGTGCATGAGTTGTCATAGAACCTACCAAGCTGAGCCTTGATACCATGCAAACCACTTTGTCTATTGGACCACATATACCAACTTGTCTGTTCCAAGTTATTTTGTCGCCACACAATATCTGATCATTAAGAAAACATTTGCAGTCATTTCAAGCTCACCTTTCATCAAAACGGAGCACAATTTCTTGCCCTCCAGTGCAATGGCCATCCTCTCAAACATGTTAAAATTCTTCCCAATGATCCACTCAGTGGGGGGTAACACATATGCCATCCAATGCTGAAGCTACATTCATCCAACAGAATCATTGGGGGCATACACCAAACAAAAATGCCAAAAATTTCTAGCTAGCAGGTCGAAGTCAAACATCCAACAGCATCAAGCCACGGGATCTTCCCATTGAGCTAGACTATACAGGGCTAGCTAAGAGGCAAAAACACAGATAGTGCCCTCCTTACCCTCATCATGAGAGGTAGTCAAATGTTCCCCATTTCAGTTGTTCATTCTAGGTGGAGCTTGAAGCCAAGTATCATTACCTCTTGAAGGAATAGCATGTCAAAATGAAAACTAGCCATGATCCTCTTGACAATGGCTCGTTGACCATCCCCAAATGCCCCACTAACATTCTAGGTTGACAGTTTCAGCTTTGTGGGCAACCCAAATCAAAAGGTGGGGGGAAGCTGGTAGTACGCACTAACATCTGTGGGCTAGCTTTCAAACTCCCTTGTAGAGTGATGTCCAGGACACTGCAAACAATATTGATGGAAACCTGTTGAGTTTTATCACTCTTAACACTCTTGCTTGGCATCCACTTTTTACCCCCTCAGGGTGCAAGACTTGCACTTTGCTTTAGAACTTGTTTAGCGTGTTTTTTCTTGTTTTGACCTACTAGCCTTGAGAGTCTCAACTTGTTTTGAGGAAGTTTCAGGGTTTTCTGTTTTTCAGCAGGGTTTTGAAGAGGGGAAAAAGTTCCTTGTTTATGCAAG
>JASDQU010102245.1:61351-81548 GCA_032191745.1 Picea mariana
CAATAGAAAGAAGAAGATGTGAGCTTCCAAGAGCCTCTCCAAGCTGAATACCAAAGATCTCCAAGACCCAACTCTTTCCCTTGCTGTAGGTGATGTATTCTCTAGCAAAGTGTGCCCTCTCTGGCTGAAGCAAGCTAAGAATTCGACCTCCTAGAAGACGACCACCAAACCACTGCCAATCTCTAGATCGGGTGATTGTAAACTCCTGTGATGAATATCCTACCTGTTGGGAGTGATTTCACACTCCAAATCACTAGATCCAATATGAATAATGTGCCCCTGAAGATAAATACGCCCCATTGGATAATAGAATGGATATGTAGAAGAAAACCCTCATACACTGGCGCAAAAAGTTGTTAGGGTGGTAGTGACCAATCCTGGAAGGATCTCTACTGTAGATCTAGTCTCCCTAAGACAAATTGAATCTCTCCTCCTCAACTAATGCGCCCAACTTGCAAAAAAGCTTCAGAAATGCGCCTTGTCTCCCCTTCCATGTAGAAATGGTGCCTGCAGCTGAATAGAAACTGAAATAGAATGGAGGGAGGAGTCTTTCACCTCCTTGGCCAAGCTTGGATCAATAACCGGATAATCTTTCACTCCCCTGTTGATCTTTAGGGTTTATTCAGTCAAAACCCTCAAAACCCTCAAGTACCATGGGCTCTCTAGCTAAGAAGCTAGGCATCAAAATATCAAACAACATAATGAGAGAATATAAGTCCATCTCTCTCTTTTATACCCCTGTTCACCTTTTCTCTCCAATTGACTTTTAATTGACTTTTAATATTTCTCCATAAAATCACTTTATTAATTAATTAATTTTTTTTTCTCTTAAAAGTGATTAATTTTCCCCTATGGCTTCTCCAATCATTGAAAGTCACTTTTCATCATCTTATCCTGTAGAGATTTTCCTCCCGATTACACTAAGGTGTTTTTTTACATTTTATGCCCAAAATGATATCCTTAGTGAATTTAATTAAAATATGCTCAATAATAACTCAAAAGTACAGAAATCGTTGGAATGCAACGAAACCAAAGACAAGCTGTGCAGAATGGATCTTGATGATGAAATATGATGAATAATGTGAGTTGGGCCCAATAAAGCTCCTCAATACCTCATGATCTCACTATCACCCTCAACTGAGTACTCTAACAAGCATCCCAATCTGTAACATAAGTAAATCCAGAAATGGGTACATTACAATCCTTCCTACTCGAATATTGCTTGTCCTCAAGCAATAATTGAATCAATCTATGTATGATCCCAGGGTCCCATATCCACCCGTGTGACATGTAGTACTCTCCCCTCAAAACATGGTCCCTCCAAGTGCTCACCACGCATGCCACCCGAATTCTCCTGATGAGTAGAATGATCATGTGCAGTAGATTCTCGGTCAACTCCTCAAGCAACCGCTCCACTCGGATCCATCAAACTCTAGACTACTAAGCACTCCAATCCGTGGATCTCAAATCCATCAAACTCTAGACTACTAAGCACTCCAATCCGTGGATCTCAAATCAAGATGTGAATTGTAGTGCCCTGTAAAGTATAATCCTATAAGACATCAACACCAAGAGTCTCCTGAAGACCCCCAACCAATGAAACAAGTAAATATTGTATCCATCCAACAAGGAGTCTCTCACCTAAACCCATCTCCCAACTACCATCTCCGATAGAATCCAGACCCCATGTTAACCAAGAAGATGATCCATTGATATACCTGATCCTCAACTAAGGAGATCCATCTTGCCACATAACATCTTCATCTAGATATGCTCTCAAATCCCCACAACAATGGAATGAACCAATCACGCAAGTCCTTGAAACTCCCATGAGCTCTAGAAGAGTACCAAACACTGCATCACATAACTCCGAGGGTGCCATACCAAGTATCTCAATGCCTACTGAACTGTAAACCTCCGGTTGAAGTGTACTGATAGTTATGTTGTCTTGTCCACGATCACTAAACTCGACCTCCCTGTCAACCCACACTGCTTCCTGCGGTGTCCCATTCTCTAGTAATACCCCTATGATGTCAACTCTACTATATAGCTATAGTACACCAGGGTTGAGAGATGCTTGCATACTCTCCCAACTCTGCCTTGAAACAAGGGTGACTAAGGAATCATGCCCTGACTCGTGATGATGACATACCGAGCATGCCCCCATGTGCCTCATGACATCATCCTCGAGATCCTCCTAGGAGAATCTTTCTCTGATCTGCTGACGAGTCCTGAAATGGCCAAGCTGTCCAACCCAAGGTATATCATGTACGATCCTCAAGATCTCTGATGTTGCCTGTTGCGACCATACATCCTGCCAAATGACCTCATAGTCCTCATCAAAAGCCTCTATCCTACTTTGCTCCCAGTCCTCATCCCGTTGAGACTCTGAACCTATATCCACCTCTGGAATATCCTCTGTCCCATGGCCGAGGATGCTCTCCATCACACCCAAGGCCTCATTTGACTGTCTTGTACAAACCTCCCCTATCCTGCTGCATATAATGAAATATCCCTTGTCAGGTGGTCTCTGCCTAACAACTCTCAATGTCCCATGCAAGTGAATATCTTCCCCTATGTTGCTCTATATAATGGAAGTATCAGGGAAGGCTAACATAAATAAATGCAACTGTATGCAGGACTAGGGAGTGTCATATGCATTGGTCAATCCCAAAGGCTTGACCAAGAACTCATCCACTGACTCCCATGGTGAATAATTGCATGTACTCCTCACTAATCTCAAACCATCAGGTGCAATAAAGGTAACTCCACAAACTGATGGTCAATCACACTACCTCCATCATCACTCATATGACTGTTGATACTGAGAAGGTGATCTCTTCGATCCTTGTGCTGCTGTAAGGGAGAGGACTGCTCTCCATGTAAATCTCCATGCTCCACTAAGTATGTCTCCTCCCCGCACTCCAATGCATCCCCCTGGATCCCACTATACACCTTTGCATGCCCTTGTGAACTACCTCTCGTCATTGTATGCCCCTGTATATTGATGCAAACTCCTATATCCTCCTGCATCATCATGTATCCTGGGTGTACTGCTGGGTCAACCTCTACATGGATGTCAACCAATCCTGGAACCCAAATGGATGTGTCCTCATAACTGCCCCTGGCTTTGGAATCCCCATGTGTATGTGTATGACCAACTGACTCAAAACCCCTCATGAATGGTGGTCCCTGTGACACATGAACATCCTCCCGCATCTCTAGATCACATCTCTCCATAATCATCAGTGATCCTGGGTACTCCTTACTCTCCTCCATCAACTGATGCTCCTCTACCAAACCACCAACATTCTCTAGCGATGTTGCTGAAGTATATACTTGACTCTCTGTTGAGATAGTTGTAGTGGATCCCTGACTAGTCTCCTCAAGGGGCTCCTCTAATCTGAACTCTGATTCTTGAAGGGTTGTCTGTGCGTCTTCCAAGAATCCCCGTGTGCTTACCAACTCATGGGTGAGTCGGTCCACCTCAGTCTCCTCCCTTAGCACCCTATGATACATCTTGCCAACCTCCAAAAGGTAATCTCTATCCATAAGTAATTGTCGGTAGTCGATCCTCATCAAAATTACTCTCTCCCTGAGTGTCTAGAAGTCATCAAGGGCAAGCTCCCCATCCGAACTATCATGTGCCATCAAGGCCCTCCAACAATACTCTGCCACTAATGCGTGTGTATCATCAATGTGTCTAATGGCTGCCATGATCATGTCCTCTCTGACTCTCAACTGTCCTGTCAACTGCCGTGACTCCTGATCAGTATCCTATTGAGGTGCTACCTCATGACTCCCACTGCTAATGTCAACAGTGGAATCCCCATCAACACACTCAAGACATAAGGCACTGTACTGCCCACTGTCTGCTGTGCTACTGAATCCCCCTGTATGCCATTGTACATCATCATATAATGCTGCCTCAATATGAACCGCCCTATACCCTGTATGTGCAGTTGTATCCTCCTGTGCACTCACCCTACTAATATCATTTGCATCTGGATCCCATACAGATGTGTCCATACATGTGATATGGTCATCCTGACCAACAAGGAAAACATCCTCGTCACTGTAGACTGGTCCCAGAAATAAGTGCCCCATCAATCTGTCGGTCTCCCCAACCTGATCTATCAATGAACTTCCCAAAAGGGGTGACTCACTCTCCCCATACTGATGGGTATGTATATAGTCATCGGTCTCCAAGTCATGCCTATCTACCTGGGCCTGCAGATCCACGTGTTCCTTGTGTTCAATCACTACACAAGGCTCCTCTACCATGTCCAGAATACCACTGATATCATAAGGCTGCATCCTCATACACATCCTCCTCATCACTATCATAGTTTACCTCAATGTAATGCACTCTCCCTTTACCTCTGCATCTGTGATCTGACACCCAAAGCTCTTTGCAATTGTGGCAAATCCTTGCTCCTAACGGTTGTAGGCTCAATTTTTTCTCCTTTCAATCTGTTAGCATGTGGTGATATATCTACTTTGGCTCTATTTTCCTCTACTCTTCTGCTCCAATAATTAACTTCTTCCATCTTCTTGTGTAATGTTCCCAACCAAATCTGATGTAAATATCAAATTAATATGGTTGAGAAATTTTGTCAAACACTCGGTATACAAGCCCTCAACTCTCTTGAAATCACTTCAATACTTGTTGTCCCACTTATCTCAAGTTTAAGGGTTCAAGATTATGTCAAACACAAGTATTGTTGTCCCACTTAATCCCTCAACTCGATATTCAAGGCGTTTCTTCACATTTTATGCCCAAAATGACATCCTTGGTGAATTTAATTAAAATATGCTCGATAATAACTCAAAATTACGGAAATTGTCGGAATGCAATGAAACCAAAGACAAGTTGTGCGGAATGGATCCTGATGATGATATATGATAAATAAGGTGAGCCAGGCCCAATAAAACCCCTCAATACCTTCTGATCTCATTATCACCCCCAACTTACTACTCTAACATGCATCCCAATCTGTAACATAAGTACGTAAAAAAATGGGGACATTATAGTCCTTCCTGCTCGAATATTGCTTGTCCTCAAGCAATAGATGAATCAATCTATGTATGATCCCAAGGTCCCATATCCACCCGTGTGACATGTAGTACTCTCCCCTCAAAACATGGTCCCTCCAAGTGCTCATCGCGCATGCTACCCAAATGCTCATGATGAGTAGAATGATCATGTGCAGTAGATCCTCAGTCAACTCCTCAAGCAACCGCTCCACTGGGATCTCAACTCCATCAAACTCTGGACTACCAAGAACTCCAATCCCTAGATCCCAAACCAAGATGTGATGGAGTGCCCTTTAAAGTATAGCCCTGTAAGATATCAACACCATGAGTCTCCTGAAGACCCCCAACCAATGGAATGAGTAAATACTGTATCCGCCCATCAAGGAGTCTCTCACCTAAACCAATCTCCCAATTACCACCTCCAATAGAATCCAGATCTCCTCCTAACGAAGATGATCTACTGATATACCTGATCCTCAACCAAGGAGACCCATCCTGCCACATATCATCCTCATCTTGATCTGTTCTCAAATTCCCCCAAAAATGGAAGGAACTAATCATGTAAGCCCCTGAAACTCCCATGCTCTCTAGAAGAGCACCAAACTCTGCATCACATAACTCTGAGAGAGCCATAACAAGTATCTTGAGGCCTACTGAACTGTAAGCCTTCGACCAAAGTGTACTGATAGCTATGTTGTACTGTCCATGATCACTAAACTCGGCCTCTCTACCAACCCACACTACTTCTTGCGATGTCCCATGCTCCAAAAATATCCCTATGATGTCAACCCTACTATATATCTCTAGTGCCCCAGGGTCGAGAGAAGCTAGCATACTATCCCAACTCAGCACTGAAACAAGGGTGGCTAAGGAATCATGCCCTAACTTGTGATGTTGACATATCGAGCATGCCCCCAGGTTCCTCATGACCAAGCTGTCCAACCATAGGTACAACATGTACGGTCCTCAAAATCTCTGATGCTACTTGATGTGACCATACATCCTACCAATTGACCTCATAGTCCTCATTAGAGGCATCTGTCCTACTTCGCTCCCTGTCCTCATCCCAATGAGACTCTGAATCTATATCCACCTTTGGAATATCCTCTGTCCCATCGCTGAGGATGCTCTCCATCATGCCCAAGGCCTCATCTGACTATCTCAACTGAATATCTTCCCCTATGCTTTTGTATATAATGGAAGTATTGAGGAAGGCTAACATAGATAATTGCAACTGTATGTAGGACCGGGGAGTGTCATATGCATTGGTCAATCCCAAAGGCTTGACCAAGAACTCATCCACTGGCACCCATGGTGAATAATCGCCTGTACTCCTCAATAATTTCAAACCATCAGGTACAACAATAGGTAACTCCACAAATTGATGGTCAATCACACTATCTCCATCATCTCTCATATAACTGCTGCTACCGAGAAGGTGATCTCCTCGATCCCTTTGCTGCTGTAAGGGAGAGGACTACTCTCCACGTAAATCTCCATGTCCATTAAGTATGTCTCCTCCCTGCACTCCAATGCATCTCCCTGGATCCTACTGTACACCTCTGCATGCCCCTATGAACTACCACTCATCACTGTATGCCCATGTATGCTCATGCAAGCTCATGTATCCTCCTGCATCATCATGTATCCTGGGTGTACTACTGGTGCAACCTCTACATGGATGTCAACCAATCCTGGAACACAAATGGAAGTGTCCTCATAACTGCCCGTGGCTCTGGAATCCCCATGTGTATGTGTATGACCAACTGACTCAGAACCCCTCATGAATGGTGGTCCTTGTGACACATGAACATCCTCCCGCGTATTTGCATCACATCTCTCCATAATCATCAATGATCTTGGGTACTCCTCACGCTCCTCCATCAATTGACGCTCCTCTACCAAACCACCAACATCCTCTAGCAATGTAGTTGAAGTATAAACTTGACTCTCTACTGAGATATATGTAGTGGATCCCTGACTAGTCTCCTCAAGGAGATCCTCTAATCTGGACTCTGATTCTTGAAGCGCTGTCTATGCGCCTTTCAAGAATCCTCGTGTGATTACGAACTCGTTAGTGAGTCGGTCCACCTCAACCTCCTTCTCCCTCAACGTCGTATGATACATCTCGCCAACCTCAAATAGGTAATCTCTATCCATCAATAATTGTTGGTAGTTGACCCTCATCAAAGTCACTCTCTCCCTGAGTGTCTAGAAGTCATCAATGGCAAGCTTCCCATCTGAACTCTCATGAGTCATCGTGGCCCTCCAAAAATACTCCGCCACCAATGCGTGTGTATCATCAATGTGTCTAATTCTTGTCATGATCATGTCCTCTCTGACTCTCAACTGTCCTGTCAAGTGTCGTGACTCTTGGTTACTATCCTGTTGAGGTGCTACCTCATGACTCCCACTGCTGCTAATGTCAGCAGTGGAATCCCCATCAACACACTCCTCAAGAGATAAGGCACTGTACTATACATTGTCCATTGTGATACTGACTCCTCCTGAATGCCACTGTGCATCATCACCTACGACTGCCTCCATCTGAACCACCCTGTATCTTGTATGTGCAGTTGTATCCTCCTGTGCACTCACCCTACTAATATCATCTGAGCCCGGATCCCATATAGATGTTTCCATACATGTGATATGGTCATCCCGACCAACAAGAAAATGATCCTTGTCATTGTAGATTGGTCCCAGAAGTAAGTATCCCACCAACATGTCGGTCTCCCCATCCTATTCTATCAATGGACTCCCCAAAAGAGGTGACTCACTCTCCATAATGATAGGTATGCATATAGATATTTGTCTCCAAGTCATGCCTCTCCTCCTGGGCCTGCAAATCCATAGGTTCCTTGTGTTCAAATACTACACAAGGCTCCTCTACCACATCCAGAATGCCACTGATATCCTCTTGTGTCATTTCTATCATGTGTCTGAAAAGGTAAGGACCATGCCATGCTCAACTCCCTGGGAGGAACATTATCCCCCACACAAAACCTCATACCAACATCCAAGGGTAGGTCATCCAATTTCCGATCCTCCTCCTGCTAGGTGTTGCCCTGGCTGGATCCTCACAAGTATCACTACTATGGTGAAGTGTTGAGTCCTCAACACTGTATGATTGAGAAACTAAAGCACATGAACTATCATCTTGACTCTCCAACAGTCCATTTGATGTGTAGGAGTCCTGGGAATGCTCTAATGAGGCATCTAAGGACACATCCTTATACACATCCTCCTCATCACTATCATAGTGCATCGCAATGTAATGCATTCTCCCTTTACCCCTGCATCTGTGATCCGGCTCCCAAGGCTCTTTTCGACTGTAACAAAGTTCCCTGCTAGCATAAGGTGATGGATCTACCTTCCTGACTGCTTTGCTTTCGATTTCCTCAGCTCTTTTACTCCAAGAATTAACTTCTCCCATCTTCTTGGTCCATAATGCAACCTCATCTTTGCTCTACCTAGGATTTTTGATGGATACAAACTATTGGAATGTTACTTGAGCCCTGAATGTCTCACTAAGGGCTTGATATTCCTCATCACAATATATGATCTCCTTTGTAAAATACATTTCTCCTCTAGATTATTAATGTTTATCATAGGCCAGCGAAGGACTTTCACTCTGATACCATTGTAATGTTCCCAACCAAATCTGATGTAAATACCAGATTAATGTGGTTGATAAATTTTGTCAAACAATTGGTATACAAGCCCTCAACTCTCTTGAAATCACTTCAATACTTGTTGTCCCACTTATGTCAAGTTTAAGGGTTCAAGATTATGTCAAACACATCATATGCAACACCTAATCCCTTCCCAATGAGTGGTTTTTCTGAATTTATGCTTGGTGTTATGTTTATTTTTAGTTGGCTAGTTGAAGTGTTTTTCCAAACGCTTTGCATACATATGGCTATAGATTTCATCATTGGTTTAATTTCTTATGTATGGTGGTTGTTGGGCATGAAATGACATGTAAATTACACAATAAATGCATAGGAAACAATACTAAGAAAATCCAATATACAATGAAGCCAAAATAACTCAGATCTGATTTTATTATTTAATTTGCTAACCTCAATACATGGGTGAACAAATCTGATATAAATCTGATACAAAATTATATGGTTGATGTAGAAGGCTCCACACACTAAAAATATGCAATAAACCAACTCTAGAAACCCTCAAAAGGGTACCCACAATAGATCTCCTCCAAGAATGCAATCTACCACATGATAACCAAGCTACCAAGTGCCAATAATTCACCCTGCTCCAATAATTTCGCCCAACCACTTATCAATCTATTTTCTGAAGGTATGGCACTCAAACCCTTGTCCAAAATTCGCCCAAGGTGAGTACAGTTCAACCCCAAGAGATAAATGCTCAACCCAACTCCATAAATGAAGATCTTGACCTCTAAATATGGTCCCTCAAACAATAATTCGCTCAGCTACGAAGATAAATAACTATGGAGCATGAAAACCCCAATAATGCCAAGAAGATGTAACCCCAGGGATGGTAAATGTCCCTGGTACAAAATCTCTACTAGATCCAACTCTCTGAATCCAAATAGATTTTTTTTCTCCTTCACAATGCACCCTCTTTGCAGAAAACCTCCAGATCTGCACTCTGACTCTTCTTTCACTGTAAAAACCAAACCCGTAGCTAAATAGAATGGCGAGGGAGGAATATTTCACCTCCTTGACCAAGCTTGGATAAGGAACATGAGAATCTTTCACTCCCTTGTTGATCTCTAGGGTTTAGTTAGTCAAAACCCTTAAAACCTTCAAGTAACTTGAGCTCTCTAGCCAAGAGGTCAGACATCAAAATATCAATCAACATTATGAGAGAATAGAAGCCCCTATCTCTCTTTTATACCCCTATTCACCTTTTCTCTCCAAGTGAATTTTACTTTACTTTTAAAATTCCTTTATAAAATCACTTTATTAATTAATTCACCTTTTTTCTTGTAAAAAGTGATTAATTTGTCCGTATGGCTTCTCTAGCCACTGAAAGTCACTTTTCATCATCTTATCCTGTAGTGGTCTTCCTCCTAATTCCGATGAACTATTACACTAAGGTGTTTCTTCACATTTTATGCCCAAAATGACATCCTTAGTGATTTTAATTAAAATATGCTCAATAATAACTCAAAATTATGGAAATCGTTGGAATGCAACGAAACCAAAGGCAAGTTGTGCGGAATCGATTCTGATGATGAAATATGATAAATAAGGTGAGATAGACCCAATAAAACCCCTCAATACCTCATGATCTCACTATTGCCCCCAATTGGCTACTTTGACAGGCATCCCAATCTGTAACATAAGTAAGTTCGAAAAATGGGACATTACAACTTGACCCATAATGCAACATCATCTATACTCTACCTAGGATTTTTCATGGATACAAATTGTTGGAATGTTACCTGAGCCTTGAATGTCTCACTAAGGGATTGATATTCCCTATCACAACAGATAATCTCCTATGTAAAAACCATTTCTTCTACAGACATACCTGATACATGCTATACCCCATGACCTCTTCTCCTGGTCATCAATATTTTATCACAGGCCGACGAAGGAAATTCGCTCTGATACCACTGTAATCTTCCCAAGTGGATTTGCTTGGAACATTTAAGATTTTATGTTTTTTGGTTGTGGTATTTTGTCATATAGTTTGCAGATTTAGTCTTCTTGAGTTGCGTTGGGGTTTATGATGATGATTTTTATAGAGTTTGCATCAAGTAAATGATAGAGATATAGAAAATACATATACGCAATGAGATGCAAGAGAAGTAATACAAGAAATAGCCACAAATACCTCATATATTATGAGTCTATTTAATTATATAGCTGACCTCATACAATAATTGATCCAGAATTGGATCTCGGGACCAAAATGGGTCCAGGAAGGCCTAAAAATCAAAGTGCTTAGAATGGATTCAAAACAAACATGTGTGCAGGCCTCGTCTATACGAATCCAACACAACTTGAACGGGCTCAAACAAATGTCATATGCTCAAGATATCGCGGTCTGTTCATTTCGTCAAACATGCAAAATTTGATGATTGTATAGTCCGTACAGTGCCATGTGGCAACTGACTGTACATGCCATACGATCGTACAACTGACGAGGCATGGTACGTTGGCATGCTGAAGTGGACAGGTTGCTGACTGGGCAAGTACATGTGGATGAGTCAGCGAGTGACACGTGTCACCACTGCAGGGGTGAACATGGCAGGTCCGTACATTGGTACGACACGTGGCAGGTTTGTTGACGTGGCAAGTGTTCTAACTGGGTAGAGATCGTGATAAGTGGGTGAATGAGAGCTTGACACGTGGCATGTTTGGGCGAATGTGAAGGTGCCACGTGGCCGAGTCCTGGGTTGCCACGTGGCACCCCTTTATTGGTTCATTGGTTGTTTGATTAAAAGTTTATGGGTCCGTGGGGGTCGAACCTGTGACCTCCATGGGCGCCAAAGATTTCACGTAGGTCGGGCTACCGACCCGCCTACACGGTGGGTCTTAACAGCTTATGACGCCACATTTATTTAAAGTGTAAGCTAAGTTCCATCGGCGGAATTAAGGGCTGGGGCCTAGCCCCAACCCTCGGTCACAACACTCGCATATGCCCACACTTATAACTCTTGGCGCGGATGGATATGAGTCTAGCCCTTGACGGATACAACCATCGACACAAATTCTCCACATGACCCTTTCCACGGGACCCTGCCAAATGTATATTCGCACGCGGAGTTGTGGTTATAGCCTCGGTTTTGGGTGTTACACATATGTCCACAACATAGACCGTTTGGCATGCGAAATGTATGGAGCTTAGCCCTGATCGTATGGGGATATACGTATGACCCAACTCTGTATTATGTGTTGGCGTGGAGGTTAAGGGTTAGGCCCGGTTGATCGGGCTAGCCCGTCGACCAGGGGCATAACCATATGCTACATCATCGAGGGGATAAACCGATAATGGGCGTGTGGAGTATCAGTTCGTGACCATATGGCCACAACACAGACCATGAGCCAAACAGTAAGGGGGCCAGCGCGTTAGGCCATAACGCTTGGGCACATGGCCACCCTCCATATGACCAGGAGCCCTAGGATCGGGGGCTTCACCCTGATAATTATGCCAAATGTGGGTTTTTAAACATTGTAATATGATTTTTAATGATTTATTCAACAATTTTGGGAGATTTTGACCAATATTGGGGGATATTGGGCCCTTTTTGAGGCCAGATATTGGGGGGAAGTTGGGAGTTTGTTACCAACTCCAGACCTATAAAAACCATAGGTTCTTGAAGCCAAGGAGGGAGGTTCAGAACAAGTTTATGCTAAAGAGTTGTTCAACCAAAGCCATTTTTATGCAGGGAAGCCATTAAGGAGAGCACCTTTGCGGGCCATTTCTGGGAGCTCCGGTCATCCGTTTTCAGTGCCGTCAATTTTGTTGGGTTCTTGAGATCTGGTAGAACAAGACCATATCAGTTTGTGACTTTTTTGGCACTATTATGATTTACTTTTAAAGATTTGCACAAAAATAAGAAAGCCTCACCCACTGAGACAAAGGCCCAAAGACGTAGGCGAGATTGCCGAACTCTGTTATCACATTGGTGTTTTATGGTTTGTTGTTCTTCATGCTTACTTTCAGATATGTATATTGATTAATGGATGCTATGTTTCCTCATTAATTCTTCCTCTTTCATTCAATTCCTAAATGGTAAATTAACTCATGCTTTAATAACTCAATCATTGTCGTTTAAAAGATATTTTCAGATCAAGTGGTATCAGAGCTAGTTGACAGTTCGTTTTTGAGTTTGCATGATTACCAGGGAAAAGTTGAATCATGGTGAAGACGAGCTTGTTGAAGAGAATCCATTGATTGGATTGAGAAAGAGAACTTCTCAAAGTGAGAAGATGGCATCGGAATAGGGACTTTCAAATGAAGAGAAAGAGTTTCGAAAAAATTTCTTCGCCATGTCGAAGATGATGAAGGTTTTGTATGAGGATTACTTGGAACGGAAGAGACTGAATCTAGGTGAATCTTCAAAGGTAAAAAATGAATAAGGAGATGATCCTCCTCAAATTCCTCCTTAACCTCCTTCTTCTCCATCATCTTCTTCTTCTTCAAGTTCAAGTTCTAAATCTACAGCAAGAAAACATGTCCATAAACATAAACATGAAATGCCTTTACTAAAACTTGATGTGAAATTTGAATTACCTATGTATGATGGTGAAGTCAATGCAAAGAGACTTGATAATTGGGTCAGATAGATTGAGGTTTATTGCAATGTGCAACAAATCAAGGATGAAGCAACTCAAATCAAGTTGGCATCGCTTAGACTTGCAGGCACAACCCTCATATGGTGGCAAAGCAAGTTGCAAAATGGCACACAACAAGTGGGTAATGTATTTCCATCATGGCAAGTTTTTGTTTCTGCACTTAGAAAACAATTCTATCCCTTGGGTTATAAAGAGAAGGCTTTAATCGAATGGCAAGCTCTTAAACTAAGAAAGGGACAAACAATGTAAGAATACACAGATGGATTTCGTAAAATGGCATTGATGTTAGATATTCCATTACATACCTAAGAAACTCTTATGAAGTATATAGGAGGTTTACCTGCACATATTCGTAACACTATATTCATGTTTGGACCTACTAATCTTGACGAGGTTTCAATTCAAGCTACATACATTGAAGTAGGGAAACATGGGTTGGTGTATCAGGAGAATCATCTTCGAGAAAAGAGGACAAAAGGAAGTGGAATGGCAAGAAGGCAAATTCAGTGGCAAGAAAGGAAGAGAAGTCCTCTTACAAGCATTGCAAGAAAAGTTTTACACCTCAAAATTACTCACTTCAATAGTGTTGTCATTACAAGTGTCGCATCTTGACCATAAGTGTCGCAAACATCATACTGCCATCTCGCCTATGTCGTGTCTCTAACGACATCATAGGAACACTTAAAACTGGTTTTAGAAGGAGAAATCATCTGATGAAGAGTACAAAGCATTTGCCATGAAGTAAACCACTTAAAAATGAAGTTTGAAGAGCAGTACTCCCTTACACACCGTCAGGGAGTGCTAGCGCTCCCTAGCCTTCTTTGGGGGAGCGTTCCAGCACTCTGTGCACCCTTTTGGGGGAGCACTGAGATTTTTTAGGGAAAATTTGGGTAGCGCTCCCATAATCATTGTTAGGGAGTGCCAGTGCTCCCTAGATTTCTTTGGGGGAGCGTTGCAACGCTCTGTGCACCCTTTTGAGGGAGCGTTGGGCTATTTCAGGAGATCTTTGACTGTTGAGAAAAATCAGGGAAAAACCCCCCTCATCTCTGGTGTTTGTTGGATTTGAATATGAGGTCAAGGCTCGATCTTAGGGAGGATCCACAACTGAAGGAGAAATATCCTCAACCTATCCCAAGAATATCTAAGGTGGTTGGGTCTCTCCAAGCTTATATAAGGAGGCCTTCTCATGGTAAAAGCAGATGGAGACATTTTAAAGCATCAAACTTATGATCTCATAAGGGAGATATCATTGAAGCATCAACATTCTGTGTGTGGATTATTTGAGCAAGGGTCTGGACAAAGAGAGCTTGGTGAAGCTGCTGCACCTACATCCATGGCTGTAAGCATCTCACATTGTTTTCATTAATATAAATCTATGATTGGCATGTTTACTTTAAATTTTGTGTACGTTTCATGAACTTGTTTCTTTCATAGATCCATTATGAAGCTAATCATGGTAGAGTAGGAAGTATCGTTGTTGTTGTTCATTGCATTGCAGGACCTTCTGAAGAATTTGGAGATCAAGATGAGCGTGGATCAAGCAAGGATAAGCGTCGGTAAAAGGTATTTACCCTTCTTCCTTCTTTTTCTTTGAATAGTTTAGCTTCATGAAAATGAATGTCAGTGTCCACAATAACACTTTTCTGTCTTAGTCATAGGGGTCCAGTATCCAAGAGGAAATTCACTTGTCTGCAGGGGGATTCTCCTGTAACAGAAAGGAATGATGATGACCGTTGTTGGAAATTGCATCCCGAGAAGAGACCAAAGTGATTCAAAGAGAAGAAAGGGAGGCAAATAGTTGCAACAACATCATGACCAACAGACTTAGGATCGGATTTAGGTGATGAATCTAAAATCTCATTGGTTGCTTTGTCAGGGAAAATTGGTGATGGATTTGATTCTAGAAGTAAATTGTTTCACATAAGGGTAATTATGAGGCATACTAAGGTCAACACATTGATAGATAATGGATTCAGAGGAATTTTTTAAATAATTGGAATTAAACACTTGGATGCATCATAAGCCTTACACACTTAAATGGATAAGCAACAATCATCAATTGCACATAACAAAGCAATGGACATTAAAGTTTGCAATTTCATCTAAGTTTGTGGACGATGTAACATGTGATGTGGTGCCACTCAATGAATGTGGAATGGTCTTAGGCAGTCCTTACTTGTATGATCGTAAAACAATCTTCTATAGAGAAAATAATCAATATCATTTAACCAAAGCAGGTTAAGATTATGTTGTTCATGCTCATCATTTAAAGGCAAATAAATCTCTTCAAACAACGAAACAATTAAGAAAGGTGTCTCATGCAAGCAACACACCTATAATTGTTTCAAATCAAGTAATTGATCTTAAGCAAGAACAAGAGATGATTGTAGAATGGAAAGTCAATCACACTTTGCTTCAAGATAAGATAATGTCGTGCAAGTATTACAAACATATTAGCTCATTTGTAGTCATATTTATGATGTTATCATTAGTAATGTTGTCTACATGGATGATAGTGGATTCAGTGAGATGTGACAGAGTACAAGTGGCTAACAATATGCTGTCAATTATCTTGGTTGTTTTACAGTTGATCTTGATGAGACACGTGAACAAGACATAGTTTAAAAATAGAGAAGAAGTCGGGTGGGCTATCCCGCACTTGGTGACTGGTCAGTAACCTTTTGGAGGACCAAAAGGTCTTTAGTGGGGAGGTGTGACCCATAATTGGATCTCGGGACCAAAATGGGTCCAGGAAGGCCTAAAAATCAAAGTGCTCAGAATGGATTCAAAACAGACGTGTGCATAGGCCTCGTCTATATGAATCCAACACAACTTGAACAGGCTCAAACAAATGTCGTATGCTCAAGATATCGCGGTCTGTTCATTTCGTCAACCATGCAAAATTTGATGACTGTATAGTCCGTACAGTGCCATGTGGCAACTGACTATACAGGCCATACGATCGTACAACTAACGGGGCATAGTACGTTGGCATGTTGAAGTGGGTAGGTTGCTAACTGGGCAAGTACATGTGGACGAGTCAGGGAGTGACACGTGTCACCACTGCAAGGGTGACACATGGCACGTCCATACATTGGTACGACACGTGGCATGTGTGTTGACATGGCAAGTGTGATGACTGGGCAGAGATCTTGACATGTGGGCTAATGAGCGCTTGAAATGTGGCATGTTTGGGCGAATGTGACGGTGCCACGTGGCACCCGTTGATTGGTTCATTGGTTGTTTGATTAAAAGTTTATGGGTCCGTGGGGGTCGAACCCGTGACCTCCATGGGCACCAAATATTTCACGTAGGCCAGGCTATCAGCTCGCCTACATGGTGGGTCTTAACAACTTATGGCGCCACATTTATTTAAAGTGTAAGCTAAGTTTCATTGGCGGAATTAAGGGTTGAGGCCTAGCCCCAGCCCTCGATCGCAACACTCGCATATGCCCACACTTCTAACTCTTGGAGCGGATGGATATGAGTCTAGCCCTCGACAGATACAACCCTTCGTGCAAAATCTTCACATGACCCATTCCATGGGACCCTTCCAAATGTATATTCGTCTGTGGATTTGTTGTGGCTATAGCCCCGATTTTTGACATTACACATATGTCCACAGTATAGATCGTTTGGCATGCATAATGTATAGAGCTTAGCCCCGATCGCATATGACCCAAATCTGTATTATGTGTTGACGCAGAGGTTAAGGGTTAGCCCCGGTCGGTCGGGCTAGCCCATCGACCAGGGGCGTAACCATAGGCTACACCGTCGGGGGGCTAAACTGATAAGGGGTGCATGGAGTATCAACCCGCGACCATATGGCCACAACACAGAGCAGGAGTCGAATAGTAAGGGGGCCAACGCGCTAGGCCATAATGCTTGGGCACATGGACACCTTCCATATGACTAGGAGCCTTAGGATCGAGGGTTGCGCCCTGATAATTATGCCAAATGTGGGTTTTTAAACACTGTAATATGATTTTTAATGATTTATTCAACAATTTTGGGAGATTTTGGCCAATATTGGGGGATATTGGGGCCTTTTTGAGGCCAGATATTGGGGGGAAGTTGGGTGTTTGTTACCAACTTTAGGCCTATAAAAACTAGAGGTTCTTGAAGCCAAGGAGGGAGGTTCAGAACAAGTTTATCATGAATAATTGTTGAGCCAAAGCCATTTTTATATAGGGAAGCCATTGCGGAGAGCACCTTTGCAGGTAATTTATGGGAGCTCCAGTCATCCGTTTTTAGTGCCGTCAGTTTTTTTGGGTTCTTGAGATCTGGTAGAACAAGACTAGATCAGTTTGTAACCTTTTTGGCACTGTTATGATGTACTTTTAAAGCTTTAAACATAAATAATAAAGCCTCACCCACTGAGACAAAGGCCTGGAGATGTAGGTGAGATTGTCGAACTCCGTTATCACTTTGATGTTTTATGGTTTGTTGTTCTTCATGCTTACTTTCAGATCTGTATATTGATTAATGGCTACTATGTTTCCTCTTTCATTCAATTCCTAAATGGTAAAATAACTCATGCTTTAATAACTTAGTCATTATCGTTTAAAAGATCTTTTTGGATCAATAGTAGAACATATTTGGAATACACATAGAAGAATAATGTGTGTGGCTGATAATGCCTCCAAATTACAATAGAAAGAAGAAGATATGAGCTTCCTAGGGCCTCTCCAAGTTGAATACCGAAGATCTCCAAGATACAACTCTTTCACTTGCTGTAGGTGATGTCTTCTCTAGCAAAGTGCGCCCTCTTTGGCTGAAGCAAGCTAAGAATTCGACCTCCTAGAAGACGACCACAAAACCACTGAAACCAACTGCCAATCTCTAGATCGGGTGATTAGAAACTCCTATGATGAATCTCCTAGCTGTTGGGAGTGATCTCACACTCCAAATCACTAGATCCAATATGAATAATGCATCGTCCTGATGATAAATATGCCCCACTGGATAATAGAGTGGATATGTAGAAGAATACCCTCATACACTGATGCAAAAAGGCGCTAGGGTGGTAGCAACCACTTATGGAAAGAGCTCTACAATAGATCTAGTCTCCCTAAGCCAAATCAAATCTCTCCTCCTTAAGTGATGCGCTCAACCTGCAAAAAACCTTTAGACATGCGCCATGTCTCCTCTTCCCTGTAGAAATGGTGCATGTAGCTGAATAGAAATTGAACTAGAATGGTGAGGAAGGAATATTTCACCTCCTTGGCCAAGCTTGGATCAAGAACAGGAGGATCTTTCACTCCCTTGTTGATCTCTAGGGTTTATTCAGTCAAAACCCTAAAAAATCCCAAGTACCATGGGCTCTCTAGCTAAGAAGCGAGACATCAAAATATCAAACAACATAATGAGAGAATATAAACCCCTCTCTCTCTCTCCTTTATACTCTTGTTCACATTTTCTCTCCAAGTGACTTTTAATATTTTTCTATAAAATCACTTTATTAATTAATTAACCTTTTTTTCCTCTAAAAAGTGATTCATATTCCCCTATGGATTCTCCGGCCACTGAAAGTCACTTTTCATCATCTTATCTTGTAGATATTTTCCTCCCAATTCCAATGAGCTATTACACTAAGGTGTTTCTTCACATTTTATGTCCAAAATGACATCCTTAGAGAATTTAATTAAAATATGCTCAATAATAACTCAAAATTACAAAAATTGTCGGAATGCAATGAAACCAAAGACAAGTTGTGCGGAATGGATCCTCATGATGAAATATGATGAATAATGTGAGTTAGGCCCAATAAAACTCCTTAATACCTCTTGATCTCACTATCACTCTCCACTGGCTACCCTGACAGGAATCCCAATTTGTAATATAAGTAAATCCAAAAATGGGTACATTACAAACAAGGCGTCTATCATACCACCAACCAAAAACATCGTCCATTGTACCTCCAATCGTTGTCCATCATATCACCAACTATCAGATTATTCATCTGCCATACCACAACCACACTGTCCACAGAGGCATTGTATCAAAGTAGCAGAAGAAGCTATTAATTGAAGGAAGAGTGTCGTACGAAAATCATACGACTGCCACTGTCAAATAGAAACATGTATCTTGTGTAAATTTGAGATGCCACTTTCTACTTTCCATGTGTTAGATGGATATATACCATGAGGATCAAATATAACAAGTTTGATTTGGTGCATGAGGTAACACATTTTTCCAAGAAACAATGATTTGTATGTTGTTTTTGTGAGACCAATGAGTCCAAATTTTTGAATTCTTGAAGCTCTTTATCATAGTATTTTTACTGAGAAAATTCGAAGGGGTAGAGTAGAAATAAAGAGTCTCTCTTTATGGTTCTTTATTGGTTTGCAAAAAAATTATATTCTCTCGTATTTTTAACAAAGTTTACACATATTTTGTTTCTTTCAATGGAATTCCCATTAGAAAAATATTCTAGTTTCAATTTCCATATCTAGAAAGTAAAAATTCAGATGCAATTGATGAACAAACACCAATGGGGAATAGTAAAAGGGATTGTTTTTAAGATGATAAAGCCAAATCCATTATTATCCTTGTTGTATCATATTCAGAGTTACATCATATACATTTAGAAAAATCATCGAAGGGAATCTACAATAGTCTGAATTCACTATTTGGAGCAAAAGTGGTGAGTGCAAAATTTTCTTTGAAGCTAAAATTATTCAGATTCAAGATGTTTGTCGAAGTCACTATGTTTAGCCACATAAGAAATCTAAGATATCTCATCAGACAACTAGCAGAAGTCAAAGATATAGTGGAGGAAGAAGATGCCAAATCCATCTTGTTAAACAATTTGCCTTATAAATATGTCAATATTATTTTTACTTTTTTTTTTTTTTTTT
>JASDQU010102245.1:81625-110584 GCA_032191745.1 Picea mariana
CTTTGATATTATTATATGGGTAAAATACAAGATATTACAAAAAGCTCCAGAAGACGGAGCATAAGAGTTGGAAAACCATAGCAGGGAGGGGAAACCTCAACCTCTGCGACCTCAAAATTTTGACAAAAACTTGAAACTAACCTTGACTTGTATAGCAACAGGGAGAAGGTGCCAACAATATAACACATTCAAATGTATTCACAAACTCGAGAATATATGATTGTTGCTCTCTTGGCTGAAGAAAAGATAACTGTTGCAGGGATACTGAAGCTGATCCTCAACATGATATTGCATTATGCTTAAGAACAATTGTAGCATATCAACCAAAGATAAGGAGAAGATGGAATGTTATTATTGCAAGAAAATGGGTCACATAGCCTCAAACTATAGATTTCGAGCCAATGACGTTTTCAAGGGGAAGCTCAAGGACGAACCACATGTAGCTAATGCACTCGTTGTTGAAGATCTACTCGATACACACAATGGTGATAACCTTGCTGAAGAAATTATTTTTTTCCCATTTTAAGAAGCTTACACTTTCAATATGGGAAGGGATCTAATGTAGATAAATATTTACATGGATGGTTTCCCAGATGGTTCAGGATTTTGTGGATCATGGGAATTATATTCTTACAAGAGTCATGAGACAACCAAATGGAGTATTATGGATGTAGCTCAACATGGATAGTTGTCCAATGATTTTGGAGATTCATAATTTGGGGGTTTGGGGAGGTGGTACTTGAGAGCTCAAGAATTCAACTCGAGAGCTACACCTCTATGCGGTTTACGAGGTAGTGTGATGGAACTCTACCTAGTCCCAGAACTATTTTTCAAACAAGAAGCTTCTAAAGAATGGTTATGTTTACTTCTAATATTTTGAGTCAGTACGTTATTTGATTTCAATAAATTTTGTTTTCAGTTTTTTAATCCTTAAGAGGGGGTGTTAGAATATACTGTTTACATGTGTAATATAGTCACCTTAGTGACTTGGCCTATAAAAGTTAGGGATTCAATTATTATTAAATTTTAGGATTTTGGTCAAATAAGACCTCTCAAACTATTTATAAGAGGTGAATCTCATTATATTAGTGTGAAATATTTTTGTTATATAATACTATGTGATTGTGTGTATCTTTGTCTCAACCCTATCTAGGGTTTCAACATTTAACAATCTAGCTTGTTTTCATAACATTCACATGTAAGATGACCTTTAAGACACTTTGTCAACCTCAACAACAAAAAAGAGTGGAGTTGCTGATTTATAGTCTAATTAGACTATTATTTAATATTTCCCACGAATCATCTAATGATGCTTAGTGATGAGGGAGATGACCCCAACAAGATTAGAGCTCACCACATATTTAAATATTAGGATTACTGACCTTAGGACATAGTACTAATAACAAAATGACTTAACTAGCATGACATAGGACAACAATATTTAAAAAAAGATAGATTAAAAACATGATATTACAAAACTCAAGAATCTTTGTCCCCACCAATTTTGGCCTCCATAAAAGCATATATTGTGAATCAAGAGTATGTTGAAGTTAAACTTGAAGAAGAAGATCAACTAATGGTGAGCTAGGGATCTTAACACATCTATGAATACAAACAATATGCAAGATGAGTACTAGATAAATGTTGCAGAAGTAGAGTACTATTGATGTCATTAAGGAGAGTTGATTTTGTGCATGACATACCCTTCGAAGGAAGTTAATTCTAATTATTCAATGTTCTTTCTTGATAAAAAATGATAAAACTAAGTCAAAGATTCTTGAGAAGGGCTTTGGAGTAGAACATATGATATATTGATGGGAATTTTTAGATTGTTCATGAGAATTATTGCATGAATCATAGAAATGTTGTTATACTAGCAAGGTTTCTCAAGAAGGACATCACAACAATCCTTGGAAGTAAAAATAATGTTACTAGTCACCTTGTCAGTGAATGTTGGTCTTAACACAAACGATAAATTGTAGGTTTGAGTGATGTTGGTTTTTCACATGATGAGATTTAAATTTCCTAAGAGCTATTATTGAAAATGAAATCAAACCAAAGGTCATGGGTTAAATGACCTCCAGGGATAGATTTTACATACAATGGTTTTCTTATTTTTTGTTGATAAAAGGTACACTATTAAATTTCCCTCTACGTTCTTCACAAGGTCAAACTTCACCATGCATATGAATTGTGTCATTTTGTGTCTAGTTAGCTTCTCGTGTTTAGCTACTAATGTTTGATCTATCATTCCTTTCTAGTATAAACTAATGTTGCAAATGTCTCTGATTTCTCCCCCCACCAACCCTTTTTTAAATGAGTTTTAAAGTTCTTCCTTTGATTTCCATCAGTTTCATGGCGATCTTGAAATTTTCCATAATTGATTCTAGGTTTAAGTGTATTATACTTAGAAGAAGTAGATATTTAACAATGATAAACATTTTTTTACACCATAACACGAATTTCATCAATAGCTCTTCTTATAGAAACTACAATTTCGGCAAAACATGTTTAGCAATATCAATATATTTCAATAAGTGACGCCTCAACAATGGGCAATATCTACAATTTCTCGAGTGATTTTTATTCAGTTTTATACCAGTTTAATAATGTTACACAATTTTCAAAACAACATGCCTATGATCAAGAAGACTTTGATTAGCATTTTGATCCGCATCAATGACATGATCCTAACATTGACACTAAAAATTTTGAAGCAATCAATGAACTTGCATGTGCACAACATATTCAAGTGATTGAAAATCATGAAAAGACAAACTTTGAAATATATGTTGATTTTTTTGGACCTCTTTTTATTGTTGTCCCTTTGATCATTCACTACATAGAATTTTAAGTTCATACCTCTTGACAATGATTTCTTTAGCACTTGTATCGTTAATTATGGAGTCTCTTTGTAAATTTCTTTCTCTTTTCTCCATCACATGATCAATGTTAGTACCATGCTTAAGCTTTGGTGCCAACCTTGAACAAAGGTCGTGCTTTTGATGTTTAAGATTATAATTTATGCTTTGATCTTTTAAGATTATAAGCCTTGGATATATTAGACGATTTATATGCTTTTAATGCGCTACATGCCTCAAAGCAATTCCTCATCACCATCCTTGGATGTGCTCTCCCTCTCATTACTAAGTGATATAGGATTTAACTGACATGGATTTGAATGATGTGCCTTTTGTGGCTACATTCTTTGTAGCTTCCAACTATGATACATATACATAATTAGATCCACAACTTTTGATATTGCTAGATTGGCGTAGGATTTGTTGGGCCTCTATGTTTGTTCTTTGCATGAGTATGTTTGCATTATGAAATTTCTTAATTATAAGTTCATGGCCTTTGGAGTGATCTGACAATGCAATTTGTTGGAACTAATTAAGCTACATACACTGTTTAATTTTATACAAGAAGACATGTCTTCACATTATATAACACATATATGTATATCATTCCAAATAATAAGAGGATATTTCATTAAAAGAAAATAACTACATAAACCTTACATTTTATGTTTTCTCCTGGGATAAGATTTACTACCATGATAACTTTAGATTTCTAACTCTAGCTGAGCTATCCACCGACAAAAGGTATTTACACAAGAGAAAATGATAGATTGATACTCTAGGAGCAAAGCCTCCCTTGGTTATATCTATATTTACATGTATACAAAATCCAAATCCAAAGGCCTTTGGACTTGTTACCCCCCCATGCCTAGGGGTAACTAAAGGAGATCATGTCTCATGGCCCACAATGGAGACAGTGATCCAGACCAGATGATGATCAACATGTTCATAGATAACAACCAAACAACCCTGCTCATCTTTCCCCTTCTACTTCATTTCAACCAATTTCATCACATCTAGACAACTCAAAGTATGGGAGATGGTAAGCCAATGTCACCATGAGGTATGTTGGTCCTTCTTTCATGCGAAGTGTTGTGTTGAATATACTAGGCATGTGAATGAGGATAATTGGTTGAAATTAGATAACGGATCACTAGCTCAAGAAGTTATGTTTGTTTCATTGTTTCACCTTCGTGGATAGCATTTGTGCCCTACTCCCATGTTGTCACCGCCTAGGGAAAATAGGTTCTATTGGAGGGCCCTCACAAGGGTAACATTATGTTTCCCCACTATACTTAACACTTTCCATCCCAAAGCTTGTCATAGTGCACTAGACTTCAGTAATGGGTCATGATCCATTCTCTCATGAGAAGAGGAGTTGAAGCCCCATAGGTTGATTGCAATTGATAAGCAAAGAAGAATAAATAAAGAATAATGCTAAAGAAAGAAAGAAATAATAACAAAGGACTCTCAAAATGCATTCCAAACTTGAGCTCTACGCACACCCTCCACAAAGGAACTCATAGAAATGGACTTAATGACACCATAAGCCATGAAGTAAGCCCAACACGTACCACTATGAAACTTACTCTTGATGGGTTCTTTTCTTTCACTACTTCCCCTGAGACATATCCCTCTATTTGGGTCTTTTATTTCATTTTTTTGGTTGGCACACCTAATAGGGTCAGATGAAGGTCCTCCCATATTCAAACTTGTCTACTTACATAAAGTCTTAAGCTAATGTGAAATTTGAAGGGGATACTTGATGTGAATTGTTTATGTGGCTTATATCTTAAGTAACAACTTACTTTGCATGATCTAGGGACCAATATATATTATGAACATTGAATTTACTTGATTTCATATTTTGTTTTGATTTGGATGCCCTTGACATGGCTTTTTGAAGGATGACCCATAATTTCACCCAAGACATTGTACCTCTATTGCAGGATATGGAACGTGTGATGCAGAGCATTGAGTCACCCAGTGGCTTGACACATTCAGACATTGGCCCTCACATCTTCATGACCTTGGATGATGGAAAAATGAGCTTGATTTTGATGAGTATGGTCATGGTGGCACAAATATGGGTAGAAAGCCCGCACCTTAGGCTCTACACCCTAGATACTATCATGCATTGGATGGAGGACATTACAGAGGGAGATGATTGGAGGACACTAGGATATGACGCACAACCTTCTAATTGGATGGCACCCCTTGCACCCTAGACATTAGGCATTTATATGACGATGTCTCACTAGGTTTTGACATAGATGATGGGGTTTGTTGTCAATTAGACACTAGTGATGACTTGAGGTGTGATAGGGAATTCTTCCACCATGCTTGCACTGCAAACAATGACACATGGCCTTGGATAGGCCCTCCTTTCCCATTGGAGGAATGTCATCACCACATGTGTGACCATTATTGTATTATTTTCATGATTTTGACATTTGTAAAGGATAACTTGAGGGATCGACCCCACTTGTAACATGACTTCTGACTTTTTGGACAAATTGAACACTAGGGTTTCCTTATAAATAAGGCTAGCACTCCATTTCATTTTCATCATGACTTCCTCTCACATTTTTGGGTGGATTAATCTAGAAAAGTTCACTCTTCTCTCTCTTTGTCTCTTGGATCTAGTGTGCTACTCTTGGTGGAGAATCTTTTTTTGGATGCTTTTCTTTATTGGATGATATCTTATTGCAACTGGGGTTTCTCTTGGAATATCAACTTGGATAAGTAAGTGATTTTCTTTAATTTTATTTTTTTTCTCATGGTATAATTGTTAATTGCTATCTCGTTGCATGTTACTTTGTCCTAGTAAAACCCTAGGAAGGAGACATAATTATTTCTCTCCTTTAATACTTTTGTTTGTCCAAGATTGGTGAAGGAATTAATAGACCTAGTCTCGTGCTAATATTCAAAGGCTTAAGGAACAAGAGGCTTTGCACCTTAAGGTTTTGATCTTAGCCATTTGATCCTTGAACTAGGTCATCTAGAAGAAGGAAAACAACATCCAGGGCCCAAGAGGCTTTGCACCCTAGAAATCATTCTCTTGAAGGTTTGACTCCTAAGGACCAAGAGGCTTTTCTCCTTAGAGTTTGAACCTCATTCTTCTTGATCATCTAAGTCTTTCTTCAATTGTCTCATGCTTGAGTCCATTTTCCCTAGAAAAGACAACGACACTAGTCTAGAACTCTTCTTGTGGTGAAAACATTCTTAGAATTAGTATTCCCTCTCCTAAACTGATTTGACTAACCTTACTAACTCTAACCGTAACAAACGAATGATATTTATTTCCATTGTTATAAAAGTTTGTTGCAACCACTAGGATTTACTTTAATTGTTGCATACTTACTTGGAATAGTGGCTAAAGATACTCAGAATTCAAATCTACCATTTGGATGTTGTTGCACATGAAGATATGTCTTCACATTATATAGCTCAAGTATGTAGATCATTCCAAATAATAAGAGAATATTTCAATAATTTTTTTTTTTACATAAACCTTACATTTTATGTTTTCTCCTGGGCTAGGATTTACTACCATGATAACTTTAGATTTCTAACTCTATTTGAGCTATCCACCATTGAAAATTATTTACACGAGAAAATGATATATTGATATTGTAGGAGCAAGACCTCCCCTATCTATATTTACATGCATAGAAAAGCCAAAGCCAAAGGCCTTTGGACTAAAGTCTACAACACCCATTTTTTGTTGACGTTGAATAGTGGTAGATGACCTCTCTCAACCCTTTGTTATGATTATGTAGACTTTTCAATAGTTTATGTTCATATAATTCAAGAGAACCTACCTAAGTCTATGATCAAGGGAACTCACCTCTAGTGCTCATGGTGATTAACTAATCATGAGTTAAAATCAATATTACTTGTTTTTGGTTATTGGGTTTCCTATGTTGACTTTTAGGAGGTTATGTTCATACAATTCAAGTGAACCTACTTGAGCCTGTAATCAAGGAAACTCTCCAACTCATAACTATGTGCTTGTATTAGATTTTTCTCTCCTTATACCTTGCTTGTGATTTTTGGAAGGCTTCTCGTATATGCAAATATAAATGTTTTCTTTTACAAACTTCAAATCTTTTATTTGTTCCTCTTATACATGCTTGTTGTTAGCCTATGAATTTTGAAAATCTATGTCAAAGGGTGTTTGTGGAAAATCACTTAAACATGTATGAAACAAAATTAATTATATCAAGAAATGAATATTTCTTTTCGATAGCAATTTAGATGTATATTGTGTTGGTTTTTCTTCATATGAGATATGAGATATATTTGATATTTATTACAATGATGAGTGTTCCATATATAGGGAACATAAGGTGACTATCCATGAAATGATGCGTCCCTTGAATGATCAATAACTATTTATTATTATCATTTACTTATTATATATACTATATTTAATAATCAATAGCAATTAAATTATTAATTATTATCTTTAGAGAATGTCTTCCCAATGTTGTCCAAACATCAACACTCCCTCTCAACGAGGGAGACATTCTACAACATGCCACTCTTGTCTTTGAAGTATACAAACTTCACCCTAGACTCATGACACTTGTCTGTTAGTCTTGGGAGACATCTCTCTCCCACCTGAACCAAGGAGAAACTCCTTCTGCGGCTCTCCCTATGAGCCAATTAACTCAGGCTCACTCTGGGTCCGCATGTAATAACATATAACATCTTGAGTCTATCATTCATTTTCAAATCGTCATGACTAGGACAAACACTATACCAAGATCTTTCACCACAGGCACACACCTATGAGTGAATGTTGGCTTGATGCTAACTGACACATGGAAAGCACTTCAAGCACCTCGAGTCCATATTATTCCTTGTCATGATCAAGGAAGGACTACGTCTGGGCCCATTTATCACAAGTGCACCTTTGTGATAAATGTATCCTATCTCCCTTGGTCTGTATCCCAATGTAGGAGAAGTTATGCCCGATGCTGAAACATCAACACTCCCTCTTAGCTAGGGATGTATCTTTCCATAGTAGTACACAACTACTGTCTAGAGACACGCAGTCTCCACCAGAGGTACAAAACCACCATAGTAGTAAAAGATTTGTCACACATGGCACTCCCAGGTGGACTTCTAGAGGCTACTCCCTCTAGGAACACTTAGGGTCAACACCCCATAGTGTGAGACATCAAGGGTCAACTCCCTTGACATGTCCTTATGTTCTCTGAACATGGGACGATGGACTATGTAACATCCCCCTCTGGCTCACTGAGAAAACTTATTCTTTGAGGACACTTGCTCGCAAGTGATCCAGATTATTATGTTATTAAAACCTTTGATTTTGATTATGAGGCATTATGGGATGATGACATGTTGTATTACCACTTTGACTTAGACAGGTGATATTGACTCAGTTTTACTGAGTGTGCAGGGTTTTGGACCTTGAGGATGTGGAGGCATTGATGAACCCATTGGACTCTGAATCGAGTCAGGGAGTGTGCTATTGGGGTTTGATTGTTTTATTGTGATGTTGGTACTTTTGATTAGATGATATGATGTGGATATGTTCTGACATGATTTGTTGATGATGCAGGCTGACGATAGCTTGCCGACCAAACTCACATATGGAGTAAAGGGGTCACACACGACTACCAAAGAGGTTTAGGGAGAGGTGTGGACAACAACCCTGCCACAACCTACTAGCACTCCTGTTGTGGCTCGAACTATAGGTTAACGATTACCTAGTTCGAGAGGACCCACGATGCCATGAAGGCAGACTGCGATAGTCGCTCACGATGATTCTAAGGGGCACACAATAAGACAAAGGCCTTATTCCTTAGAATCCCTTAGTCTCCCACAAGTTCATCTGGAGGAGTATTGACATCAGGGGTTATTGATGTCTACCAATCAGTCAAGAGGCGAGTGGCACCCTTGGAGCACATAGTGCATCCTGAAGGGCACGTCGCGCAAAGGAACAGATGAGGCGAGTGGCACCCTTGGAGCACCTAGTGCATCCTGAAGGGCATGTTGCGTTGATGATGATAGAGGGATGAACCTAGATGGCCCTAAGACAAACAACACATTAAAAAAATTTAAAACAACTTCCCTAATTAAATTTCGCCCAGTTCAAAATTTAAGTTCTAAGTCTAAAACTTCGCTAGGGGTAAATTTTGTCTACCCTTAAGAAAATATCCATATAAAAATAAAATAATAAAATTTAAAATAACAACCACTTAAGTAATAGTTTTGGTCTTCATAAATTTTTGGAGTAAAATGAAGAGAGTAAGAAATTAAATAAAATATGTGGATATAAAATGTAAAGAAGAAATTTAATTATTTTAACTTTTGATAGTTAAAAAAAGAAGAAGGAAGATATTAAATTAATTATAAAAGGAAAAAGAGGTTAATTGCACAACTGTTGTTTTTAGCTCTAATGAAAGGGGAATGAGGGAAATATAAAAATTAGGAAATTAGGGAAAGGAGGTAACCTAAAGAGGGAAAGAGGGGAACTCATGGTAAAAAGCGGGAAACCAACTTAGTAAAGAATCTGCATTTAAGAACCTTCTAATTTTAAACTGATTTAGCAATTTCATTTTAGGGAAAGCCTTTAAAACCTGTAAGGGAATCTAGGGACACCTAGGAGTGATTTAAGGAGTAACTCTAGGTGGGTGAGGGAATTAAGACAATTAATTAATTAAAGAAAATGATTAATGGAGAAACGTGGGGGATGGATGACACTTGTACGAAGGATAATTTTTAGGGAATTTTTATTAAAACTTTAATTAAATGAGATTTAGGGAAAGAAAGGAAGTTGGAAACTCTATAAAATAGAGGAAGGAGAAGGATGAAGGGGATCAGATGTTAGCGTAATGTTACGCTGCAGGAATAGTGACTTGACTGATTTACTTGTGGGAGTTGGGATTTCCTAGCTCGGCCTTGCGAGGTGAGCTAGGAGTTAGACGTACCCTCTAGATAGTGTGTGGCCATTTTGCGGCTCAGGGGGATAAGGGGGAAGCATAGTACCCCTAGCATTGGCTGAGAGGTATCGGTGAGGTCTCGACGATCAGCGAGCGGGAGCGGCATAGAGCACGCAGACGACACTCGGAGTAGGCAAAAAGGGCAACGATACGTTTCCTTGTTTGAATGATAGCATGTTGTTAGGAGGTATGAATAGGATCTACATGTGTATTGAGTAAGTAGCCGATTGTCTAGTCTCATGACCTTGAAATTTTAATGATGGAAAAGTTTCTTTAATTCTGCGTTCTAATTGCTGGATAAGTTTAGCACTGCTTGTTATATAATTGTTAGATGAACTAGTTTGGTGTTGCATTACCTCCTTCGTAACCTAACTCTGTTGATGTCCTCTTGAATAGCTGTGTTTCCTTTTTTTTAAATTATTTTGGTTGTGATTAACTCTTTTGGACAATCACCCTTGTTGTCAACATTATCCTCTACCCTGCTCGATTCCTGACTGAATTTATATGTCCGAATAAATTCCTGAAATTATATGTCTGAAATTTGACTAAATTTATATGTTTGAAATTATAAGTCTGAATTTATGGGTCTGAATGATCAGGCTGAAAGTGAACACTAGAAGTAGTAGTTGGTTACCACCATAATAGTGCAGGTTTATGAAATAGATGATTCCGTTGCCTAATGCTTCGGTATTACATAGACTAACAACTTTGCTAAATGTAGATTAGAAATTGATAAATATGAGCAATAGATTCAATAATCATATTTATGTGCCTTCATCACTCTAAATTAACTGTAAATGCATTTTTCGTTTAGAATTTGTTTGATTTCTTGAAGTCGTGCATTGTCTGGACAACCATGCACAAGATGAGGTCGGAGGCATTGCCAGGAATGAGGGGAATTATATTTTTGTTTTTCAAAACTTCTTTCACCGTTTTCATCGTAAAACCTTCTAACTCCCTCCAACATTTCACTTTTCTATTGGACGCATCAGTTGAAGAAGGCACACATTAAGATTGGCAGTGAAACACATATTGTACAATGAATGTCTTGCTACTTGATTCATAGCATGAATCGTTTCCATTTAAACTCTTGTCCTTTCACCCAACAACGGTTTGAAATCGTATCCCTTCGCCTCTGCTACCCTTATTAAATTCATACAATTTTCGCCCCTGCAAACTATGCTAATTTCTTACCATTATTTTGCCTCTGCAAAGGTAAAGTTGCATTTCTAAGAATGTTGTTTACACCCTCCCTCGGCGAACTGTATGAACAGTTGTCTGTGCCTCCACCTCTGCAAGTCGTGCTACGTACGACTGAGAAAGGAATTCTCTGATGCGGTCAGGATAAAATTTTCGACTGATTCTTGGGTTTTGACAAATGCTAGTTTGATATTGCCAATTGATTCTCTGGCATGCACCCACAACCCTTAGTTTCTTGTGCCATTTTAGATGCCTTCGTTTCCATTTTTTTTCCCTTGGCAAATCGAGATCTGGCATTTGCTAGTTCTATTCTAATGTCAGAACCAAATCCTAGTTCAGCGCTTGTATCTACTAGCGTTTAAGTAGACTGCGTTTTCCACTCCGTTTTCAGCACCCCTTTACAGCCACCGTATTGATGATTAACAACAACTTTCCACATTATTTTAGTTTACGCTTTGTTAAGGGAACGACTAATAAAAAATGCGTTTGGATTAATTGGGATTGCAGTGGGGATAAATTTATTTCTTATCCATTTTGGAAGAATATCTTCTTAAAACAATTGTTATTATTCTTGAGAAGAATTACATTACCCTTGCATTATTGATTATATACTATGAGGAATGATATGCATACTACAGAGTTTCGATAAGACTAGCTCCTTTAATAATACATTACCTTTTATGTGTGGGAATTTGTGAGATTAGTTATCATGGATTGGTTGTTTAGATCCTTACTTATAGTGACTCTTAAGTGTTGGAGAACTCACGCTTGTCAATGGAATTATAGAACCATTATAGAATAAGCAAGGGAACTTTAAGGGCACATATTATACAATATTTTATTATACCATGATGCTATGTTTATTGACATCATACATAGTAGGAATTAGGTAATAACTCCTCCCAATGTGTACATATTCTTGGATTTCAGATTCAATGGTCTAACTAGGGTTGTAATTTATTCGTTGCGATATGTCAAATTATATCTATATTTAGAGCAGGTTTTCCTTAAATGTAATGGAACAGAAATCCAAAATCATTTGACATGAGTGTATATTTACTAGGTTGTAACTTGTTTAAATGTATTTGGAATCAAATCATAAAGATAGTAAACAAACCCAATATTATAGCAGAGAAATTCCTGAATTAAATCTAAACTATTCTGATTGGTAAGAGTATATATATATATAATGAAACATATTTAAGGTAGAAACTCTGCAGGAGTATATATCTACACCATTATAGATTATAGAGAGGAATTATTTTAAATGTATTTAAAGTCATAGATCACATCCATGAATTATTTTAGATGTGTTTGAAATCATCTTGACTTATCACCACATATATTAAAGTTGGGATTTCATAAGCTTGTTGGAATGAAATATAATAGTACCTTCCAAAAGAGGCTAATTATATTCTTTTAGTTTATCACATATTTAGTGAGAAGAGGAAATTATAATAAGTGAACCTTTCATTATTATAATTATTAGATATATTAAACATATGGATATAAGTGCAAATCTCTAGTTATGGTTCATGTAAATTAGAATTATAGGAACTTGAGGTGTAGTTGGTAAGTTTAAATTAATTTGATTATATTTTGTCGATGCACTAGAGTCTTGAATTTATTATAACATTGGTAGAATTACTGATATTGCATAGTAATGGAAAAACTATAGTACTAGTGTTGAAGGATTTTGATTTATAGGTTGCGAAATTGTCCTTGTTATATGAGAATTGAGTATAGGTTATAAATTTTAATTATGATGGTTATGTTTAAAATTGAAGTTTATTGATCTTCCTAATTTAGTTTTTCATACCAGGATGGTGTTACAGATAATTAGATCGTACTATATTGAATTGTTCGATTCTTGAGCAAGAGATTTATTTCTAAATTATTGATGTTGAAATTCTAGGATTGATGGTTATACTAGGGTTGGATAAGGGAATTTGACACCTCCTGGTTCCTTAGAACAATCGCTAGCCCTGAGACCTTAAATAGTCAAGATCGATGGGAACCTGGGCTTGAGCGTTGCTTATGTGTCCTGGAGGTCCTAACCATTGCAGGATATGATGGGCGGGTAATTGTCTTGTATTTGCTGGTTGATTGTCTTTCATTACTTTCAGATGCTTGATGTGCATCTTAGGTTGTCATGTTGTGGTTGCAGTTGCATGCGTCATGTTCGTTGTCGCGTGGCGACACAGATTCAAATGTATTTATTACCCTTGTACACACGCACGCACACAAAAAATAATTTTGCAATAGTTATGAGAGGTTGATGTCATGATGAACGGGAGGTTTGTTACATATGGTATCAGAGCGAGGTTCAACCTGTGACTTGGGATCGCTACGGCTTTTGTTGATAGGATTGATTATACTGTTGCTAATCGAGTTGATTGTGTGCATGCAGGTAATCATGGTTAGAGGACGCCGCAAAGGTAGACGACGAGGTGCTAGGGGAGGAGGCACGACGCCTCCTGTAGCATCCACACCTGAGGGGTCTAACCCCCAGGGAGACAAGCAGGTTCTTGGATAGAAGCAGATGCAGTTGGCGATGTAGTCGGAATGATGAGATCTTTTCAGCGCATGTCTGAGGCACTGATCAGCCGTTTGGACAAAGATGAGGCCAAGGCGCCGACACCCATTGAGGTTCCACCGCGCACACCGACCGGTACTGGTATCATTCACCGTGAACTCGAGAAGGTCAAATTTCCTGAGTTCTTTGGTGCCCCGGACGACGCAGCCACCGAGGCATGGTTGGAGAACATGGCGATGTGCTTCGCACTTTGCGATTATACCTCCAACATGAAGGTCCTCATGGCGGTCTTTCAACTGAAGGGGAGCGCTCTTCTATGTTGGAAGACACTCCTACCACAGCTGAACATGGCTGCCGAAGACGTGTCATGGGAACTGTTGGAGGAACGGTTCCGAGAGAGGTACCTTTCAAAGGAATTCATTGATTGTCAGCTCAATGAGTTCAACGCCTTATGACAAGGAGGTCGTACGGTGCCCGAGTACGAGGCCTGTTTTATGGAGCTGCTTCAGTACGCTCCACACCTTAACACTAAAAAACTTAAGGTCAATAGGTTCGTGTTCAGCCTTAACAACAACCTACGTGCAAAGGTTAGGATTTTGATGCCCCAAACCTTGCACGATGCCATCCAGAAGGCCCTCATAGCAGAGGAGGAGCTTATCAGTGGGGATCATACCAGGACTCCAACGAGACCAGCAGGGCAAGTTCCATCTGGAACACAGCAGCACCAGACACCAACGAGACATACACCAAGATATCATGGCTTCCAGAGGAGATCCACTTTCACTACACCCCGGCGACCGATGCCTCAACAATGGACAACTTATCGGGGACCACAGCATCAGCAGCAACACCGCTCGCAACAACAACAATTTAGGCCGGTTCAGCAGAACCGACCAATGTTCCAGGCCGGTGGGCCTTCATCTTCTACTTCAGGTACCAGGACTATTGGGCCGAAGAAGGGGTGTTGGACATGTGGGGAGCCACACTACCAGCGCGACTGCCCTGTGGAGAGGACCAGAGCATCCGGATCAGCCGGACCCACTACCGTGGGAGATATGGGCAATGCCCATCGGATTCATGCAACAGTGAATAACTTCCAGGCAGAGCACTAGTCGACTGTGCTCGAGACGACAGGTATTGTCGCTAACTAGACCCTTAGTATTTTGATAGATCCTGGTGCTACCGAGAGTTTCATTTCTGGTGCAGCACTAAAAAGGATTAAGGTACATGTAGTCAAATAGGACGAGTTTAGCTTCGTAGAGATGGCTTCGGGAGCCAAACAAAAGGTTGGAGGAAAGGTTACGGGCTGTGCCCTTAACCTGGGAGAGTTTGTCACAAGGGCCAACTTGTACGTCACGATCTTAGGATCTTATGATGTCGTGATTGGTATGGATTGGTTGGAATCACATGAGGCGATACTCAACTGTAAGACAAAACAATTGAGCTTGGTCGATGACGAGGGACAAAGACGTGTGATTGTAGGATGGAACCAGGGAGTTTCCCTAAGGTTCATCTCTTCCTTACAACTACGGAAGAGTATGCGCAAGGGGTGCAAGATTTATGCTATCCTTGCGTTAAACAAGAAGGGAATAGTGGAAGGTCTAGAACACCTTCCGGTGGTGAGAGAGTTTGCGGACGTGTTTTCGGAGGAGTTACCTAGGAAGCTATCGAAGAGGGAATTGAAGTTTACCATAGACCTAAAACCGGGGACTGAATCGATAGCAAGAACACCTTATCGGATGTCGACCCTGGAGTTACAAGAGTTAAAAATGCACTTGAAGGAGTTGTTGGACCTGGGACTGATACGTCCAAGCGTGTCACCGTGAGGTGCACCTATTATTTTCATACGAAAGAAGGACAGATCGTGGAGGCTTTGCATTGATTACTGTCAACTGAACAAGGCCGCAATCAAGAATCAGTATCCCTTGCCAAGAATTGATGATCTGTTCTATCAAATGAAGGGTGTGACGGTGTTCTCCAAGATCAATTTGCGATCAAGGTATCACCAGTTGCAGATCAAGGAGGATGACGTCCCTAAGATCGCCTTTAAGACGAGGTTTGGACATTATGAGTTTATTGTTTTACTGTTTGGACTGACAAACACCCCAGGGGTATTTATGAGTTTGATGAATGGGGTGTTTCGCGAGTACTTGGAAAAGTTCGTCCAAGTATTCATTGACGATATTTTGATTTACTCTCGGATGACGGAGGAGCATGGCGAGCACTTGTGCTTGGTACTACAGTGTCTGCGAGAGAAAAAATTGTATGGGAAGTTGTCCAAATGCTCTTTTTACCAATCAAAGATTCACTACTTAGGGCATGTCATCTTTGGCGAAGGCATCGTCGTGGATCTGACAAAGGTCGAGGCTATTATGGAATGGCCTACGTCGACAAATGTCCCAGAAGTGCGTAGCTTCATGGGTTTGGTAGGATACTATCGACGGTTCATCTAGGGGTTTTCGAAGATAGCAAATCCGATCACGGAATTGTAGAAGAAAAACAAGAAGTTTGTTTGGACCGAGAAATGCACGGAAGCATTGCAGAGGCTTAAGGAGTTGTTGACAATAGCGCCGATACTAAAGGTCCCTAACATGGACGCGAACTTCTTGGTATGCACAGATGCATCCAAGGAAGGCTTAGGCGGAGTCTTGATGCAAAATAGATGAGTGATTGCTTACATTTCGAGGAAACTGAGAAGGCATGAGGAGAACTATGCGATGCACGATTTGGAGTTATTAGCCATCATATATGCCTTGAAGGTTTGGAGACACTACCTTGTTGGATGAAAATTTGAACTAAAGAATGACCATTGTGGACTGCAACACATTTTTACGCAAAGTGACTTGAACGCATGACAACGACATTGGTCGGAACTGCTTAGCGAGTACGACTTTGAGATTACTTACATAAAGGGAGCAGTGAACCGAGTGGAGAATGCTTTGAGTTGGAGCCCACACATATTTTCAGTGTTGCCTCTTCAGACGAATATACATGAAAATATTCCAACTTTATAGCATGACGATGATTGGTACAAAGAGGTCGAGGGTTTTATCGGACAAAACACAATGATGGTACCACGATTTGAGGGATTTTCATTTGATGGCAATGGTTTATTGAGGTTTAAAGGTTGGATTTACGTACCGCCAAATGACGAGTTGAGGAAGTTGATCCTAAGTGAGGCTCATAGAGCAGTATACATGGCTCATCCAGGAGTCACAAAGATGAGGGCAGACCTTAAACCCTTATTCTTCTGGAAGGGAATGAAGGCAGACATAGTCAACTATGTGGCTAGATGTCTAGAATGTCAGTAGATAAAGGCTGAACATAGACACCCAGCAGGATTACTACAACCACACGCTATTCCGAAATCAAAATGGGAGGTTATTTCGATGGATTTAATTGTTGGATTGCCACTGAAGACAAGGAGGCATGACTCGATTTTCGTAGTAGTAGACACTCTGACAAAGAGTGCTCACTTTATTCCTGTGCGTACGATGTATCAGGCACCTGACATAGCTAGAGTTTTCATTCGTGAGATTGTGAGGCTGCATGGCGTGCCTAAGAGGATTGTATCCGATTGAGGATCGGTGTTTACTGGACTATTTTGGACAAGTTTCCAAGAGGCTTTGGGAACCCAACTTAACTTTAGTACTGCGTATCACCTAGAGACTGACGGGCAAACCGAACGAACTAACCAAACCTTGGAGGACAAGTTGCGCATGTACGTGATGGATCAACAAAAGTGTTGGGAAGAATTCTTGCCACTAGTGGAGTTTTTTTACAACAACAGTTACTAGAGCACCATTAAGATGGCGCCTTTTGAGTTTCTTTACGGGCGATCATGTCGGACGCCCTTGAGTTGGGATCGGCTTGAGGATAGGGTCCTGGTGGGACCAGAAACGATCCAAGAAATGGAAGAGCAAATGCAAACCATAAGACAAAGGATTAAAGAAGCGCGGAATCGACATAAGAGCTATGCCGATGCGCACCGAGTCGAATGTAGTTACGAGGTCGGCGATCGAGTCTTCTTGTGGGTTAAACCGCATAAGAGTTCGATCAAGTTTGGGAAGGGAGCTAAACTCTCTCCTAGATTCATGGGATCCTTTGAGATTGTGGAGAAAAAGGGGCCCGTGGCCTATCGACTAGCCTTGCTTGATTCTTTGAGGCGTATGCACGATGGTTTTCATGTATTTGTTTTGAGACATTATATTAGTGATCCTACACATGTTATTCACATGAGTTCCTTGCAGGTATCGGACGAGGGAGCGCTCACGGTTGAGACGGTCCGCATCTTAGATCATCGTGTTCGAGAGTTACGATGTCGAATGGTAGATCAGGTCAAGGTCCAGTGGGACAATTATAGTCCGCACTCAGCGACCTGGGAGGACGCATATGATATGCGCCAATAGTTTTCATTTTTGTTTAATAGATAGACATATGATACTGTGATACACTTTATTTCAGCGTATATACTGTGAAACTTCGGGAAGAAGTTTAGACCAAGAGGGGGTGTATGTAACATCCCTCTCTGGTGCACTGAGAAAACTTATTCTTTGAGGACACTTGCTCGCAAGCGATCCAGATTATTATGTTGTTAAATCTTTTGATTTTGATTATGAGGCATTATGGGATGATGACATGTTGTATTACCTCTTTGACTTAGACAGGTGTTATTGACTCGGTTTTACTGAGTGTGCAGGGTTTTGGACCTTGAGGATGCAGAGGCATCAATGAACCCCTTGGACTCCGGATCGAGTCAGGGAGTGTGTTATTGGGGTTTGATTGTTTTACTGTGATGTTGGTACGTTTGATTAGATGATATGATGTGGATATGTTCTGACATGATTTGTTGATGATGCAGGCTGACGATAGCTTGCCGACCAGACTCACATATGGATTAAAGGGGTCACAGACGACTACAGCCTTGCCAACAACCTACTAGCACTCCCGTCGTGGCTCGAATTGTAGGTTAACGATTACCTAGTTCGAGAGGACCCACGATGCCATGAGGGAAGAATGCGACAGTCGCTCACGATGATTCTAAGGGGTGCGCAATAAGGCGGGGGCCTTATTCCTTAGAATCCCTTAGTCTCCCACAAGTTCACCTGGCAGAGTGTTGACTCCATGGGTTATTGATGTCTACCAATCAGTCAAGAGGCGAGTGGCACCCTTGGAGCACGTAGTGCATCCTGAAGGGCACGTCATGTTGATGATGATAGAGGGATGAATCTAGATGGCCCTAAGACAAACAACACATTAAGAAATTTTAAAACAATTTCCCTAATTAAATGTCGCCCAGTTCATAAACTAAGTTCTAAGTCTAAAACTTCGCTAGGGGTAAATTTTGTCTACCCTTAAGAAAATATCCATATAAAAATAAAATAATAAAATTTAGAATAAAAACCACTTAAGTAATAATTTTGGTCTTCATAAATTTTTGGGGTAAAATAAAGAGAGTAAGAAATTAAATAAAATCTGTGGATATAAAATGTAAAGAAGAAATTTAATTATTTTAACTTTTGATAGTTTAAAAAAAGAAGAAGGAAGATACTAAACTAATCATAAAAGGAAAAAGAGGTTAATTGCACAACTGCCATTTTTAGCTCTAATGAAAGGGGAATGAGGGAAATATAAAAATTAGGAAATTAGGGAAATGAGGTAACCTAAAGAGGGAAAGCGGGGAACTCATGGTAAAAAGCGGGAAACCAACTTAGTAAAGAATCTACATTTAAGAACCTTCTAATTTTAAACTGATTTAACAATTTCATTTTAGGGAAAGCGTTTAAAACCTGTAAGGGAATCTAGGGACACCTAGGAGTGATTTAAGGAGTAACTCTAGGTGGGCGAGGGAATTAAGACAATTAATTAATTAAAGAAAATAATTAATGGAGAAACGTGGGGGATGGATGACACTTGTACGAAGGAGAATTTTTAGGGAATTTTTATTAAAACTTTAATTAAATGAGATTTAGGGAATTAAAGGAAGTTGGAAACTCTATAAAATAGAGGAAGGAGAAGGATGAAGGGGATCGGCTATTAGTGTAACGTTACACTGCAGGAATAGTGACTTGACTGATTTACTTGTGGGAGTTGGGATTTCCCAGCTCGGAGAGGAGTGGTAGCTCGGCCTTATGAGGCGAGCTGGGAGATAGACGTACCCTTTGGATAATGTGTGGCCCCTTTGCGGCTCAGGGGGCTAAGGGGGAAGCAGAGTACCCCTAGCATTGGCTGGGAGGTACCGGTGAGGTCTCGACGGCTGGCAAGCGAGAGCGGCACGGAGCGCGCGGACGACCCTCGGAGCAGGCAAAAAGGGAAACGATACGCTTCCTTGTTTGAATGATAGCATGTTGTTAGGATGTATGAATAGGATCTCCATGTGTATTGAGTAGGTAGCTGATTGTCTAGTCTCATGACCTTGAAATTTTAATGATGGCAAAGTTTCTTTAATTCTGCGTTCTAATCACTGGATAAGTTTACCACTGCTTGTTATATATTTGCTAGATGAACCAACTTGGTGTTGCATTACCTCCTTCGTAAGCTAACTCTGTTGATGTCCTCTTTAATGGCCATGTTTCCTTTTTTTTTTTTTAAATTATTGTGGCTGTGATTAACTCTTTTGGACAGTCACCCTTGTTGTTAACGTTATCCTCTACCCTGCTCGATTTCTGACTGAATTTATATGTCCGAATAAATTCCTGAAATTATATGTCTGAAATTTGACTAAATTTATATGTCTGAAATTATAAGTCTGAATTAATGGGTCTGAATGATCAAGCTGAAGGTTAACACTAGAAGTAGTAGTCGGTTACCACCATAACAGTGCAGGTTTATGAAACAGATGATTCCATTTCCTAATGCTTCGGTATTACATAGACTAGCTAAATGTAGATTAGAAATTGATAAATATGAGCAATAGATTCAATAATCATATTTCTATGCCTTCATCACTCTAAATTAACTGTAAATGCATTTTTCATTTAGAATTTGTTTGATTTCTTGAATTCGTGCATTGTTTGGACAACCATGCACAAGATGAGGTCAGAGGCATTGCCAATAATGAGGGGAATTATGTTTCTGTTTTTCAAAACTTCTTTCACCGTTTGCATCGTAAAACCTTCTAACTCCCTCCAACATTTCACTTTTCTATTGGATGCATCAGTTGAAGAAGGCGCACATTAAGATTGGCAGTGAAGCATATATTGTACAGTGAATGTATTGCTACTTGATTCATAGCATGAATCGTTTCCATTTAAACTCTTGTTCTTTCGCCCAACAACGGTTTGAAATCGTATCCCTTCACCTCTGCTACCCTTATTAAATTCATACAATTTTTGCCCTTGCAAACTGTGTTAATTTCTTACTATTTTTTTGCCTCTGCAAAGGTAAAGTTGCATTTCTGAGAATGTTGTTTACACCCTCCCTCAGCGAACTGTATGAACAGTTGTCTGTTCCTCCACATCTGCAAGTCGTGCTGTGTATGAATGAGAAAGGAATTCTCTAACGCGGTCAAGATAAATTTTCCAACTAATTCTTTGGTTCTGACAAATGCCAGTTTGATATTGTCAATTGATTCTCCGGCATGCACCCACAACCCTTAGTTTATTGTGCCGTTTTAGATGCCTTCGTTTCCCTTTTTTTTTCCTTGGCAAATCGAGACCTGACATTCGCTAGTTCTATTCTAATGTCAACACCAAATCCCGGGTCAACGCTTGTATCTACTAGCGTTTAAGTAGACTGCGTTTTCCACTATGCTATCAGCACCCCTTTACAACCACCGTATTGATGGTTAACAACAACTTTCCACATTATTTTAGTTTACGCTTTGTTAAGGGAACGACTAATAAAAAATGCGTTTGGATTAATTGGGATTGCAGTGGGGATAAATTTATTTCTTATCCATTTTGGAAGAATATCTTCTTAAAACAATTGTTATTATTCTTGAGAAGAATTACATTACCCTTGCATCATTGATTATATACTATGAGGAATGATACGCAGACTACAGAGTTTCGATAAGACTAGCTCCTTTAATAATACATTACCTTTTATGTGTGGGAATTCGCGAGATTAGTTATCATGGATTGGTTGTTTAGATCCTTACTTATAGTGACTCTTAAGTGTTGGAGAACTCACGCTTGTCAATGGAATTATAGAATCATTATAGAATAAGCAAGGGAACTTTAAGGGCACATATTATACAATATTTTATTATACCATGATGCTATGTTTATTGACATCATACATAGTAGGAATTAGGTAATAACTCCTCCCAATGTGTACATATTCTTGGATTTCAGATTCAATGGTCTAACTAGGGTTGTAATTTATTTGTTGTGATATGTCAAATTATATCTATATTTAGAGCAGGTTTTCCTTAAATGTAATGGAACATAAATCCAAAATCATTTGACAAAAGTGTATATTTACTAGGTTATAACTTGTTTAAATGTATTTGGAATCAAATCATAAAGATAGTAAACAAACCCAATATTATAGCAGAGAAATTCCTGAATTAAATCTAAACTATTCTGATTGGTAAGAGTATATTTTCCTTATATATATATATATAATGAAACAGATTTAAGGTAGAAACTCTGCAGGAGTATATATCTACACCGTTATAGATTATAGCGAGGAATTGTTTTAAATGTATTTAAAGTCATAGATCACAGCCATGAATTATTTTAGATGTATTTGAAATCATCTTGACTTATCACCACATATATTAAAGTTGGGATAACATAAGCTTGTTGGAATGAAATATAACAATACCTTCCAAAAGAGGCTAATTATATTCTTTTAGTTTATCACATATTTAGTGAGAAGAATAAATTATAATAAGTGAACCTTTCATTATTATAATTATTAGATATATTAAACATATGGATATAAGTGCAAATCTCTAGTTATGGTTCATGTAAATTAGAATTATAGGAACTTGAGGTGTAGTCGGTAAGTTTAAATTAATCTGATTATATTTTTTCGATGCACTAGACTTGAATTTATTATAACATTGGTAGAATTACTGATATTGCATAGTAATGGAAAAGCTATAGTACTAGTGATGAAGGATTTTGATTTATAGGTTGTGAAATTGTCCTTGTTATATGAGAATTGAGTATGGGTTATAAATTTTAATTATGATGGCTATGTTTCAAATTGAAGTTTATTGATCTTCCTAATTTAGTTTTTCATACTAGGATGGCGTTACAGATAATTAGATCGTACTATATTGAATTGTTTTATTCTTGAGCAAGAGATTTATTTCTAAATTATTGATGTTGAAATTCTAGGATTGATGGTTATACTAGGGTTGGATAAGGGAATTTGACACGTCCTGGTTCCTCAGAACAGTCGCCAACCATGAGACCTTAAATGGTCAAGATCGATGGGAACCTGGGCTTGAGTGTTGCTTATGTGTCTTGGAGGTCCTAACCATTGCAGGATAGGACGGGCGGGTAATTGTCTTGTATTTGCTGGTTGATTGTCTTTCATTACTTTCATATGCTTGATGTGTATCTTAGGTCGTCATATTGTGGTTGCAGTTGCATGCATCATGTTTGTTGTCGCGTGGCGACGCAGAGTCGAATGTATTTATTACCCTTGTACACACGCACACACACAATTTTTTTTTTTGCAATTGTTATGAGGGTTTGATGTTGTGACGAACGAGAGGTTTGTTATAGGCTATAAGCCCAAATGCACTTATTCCGTCTCGAATAAGTGTCCTCACAGATGAACTCTACTCAATTTACAGAGGAGTACGATCTTTAGAATGTTTGTCACACATGGCACTCCATGGGGACTTCTAGAGGCTACACCCTCTAGAAACACTAGGGTCAACTCCCATAGTGTATGATGTCAAGGGTCAACTCCCTTGACATATCCTCATGTGCTCTCCACATGGGACGTTGGGTTATACGCCCAACTTCACTTATTCCTTCTTGAATAAGTGTTCCACTTATCCCTTCTTGGATAAGTGTCCTCACAGATCAACTCAACTCAATTCACAGAGGAGTACGATCTGGAGAAAGTTTGTCACACATGGCACTCCATGTGGACTTCTAGAGGCTAGACCCTCTAGAAACACTAGGGTCAACTCCCATAGTGTATGACGTCAAGGGTCAACTCCCTTGATATGTCCTCATGTGCTCTCCACATGGGACGTTGGGTTATAAGCCCAATCGCACTTATCCCTTCNCAACTCAACTCAATTCACAGAGGAGTACGATCTGGAGAAAGTTTGTCAGACATGGCACTCCATGTGGACTTCTAGAGGCTAGACCCTCTAGAAACACTAGGGTCAACTCCCATAGTGTATGACGTCAAGGGTCAACTCCCTTGATATGTCCTCATGTGCTCTCCACATGGGACGTTGGGTTATAAGCCCAATCGCACTTATCCCTTCTCGGATAGGTGCCCCACTTATCCCTTCTCGGATAAGTGTCATCACAGATCAAATAAACTCAGTCACATAGGAGTACGATCTGGAGAATGTCTCAGGAAGCTGTAAACATCAATACTCCCTCTCAGCAAGGGAGGCATTCTCTGCCATGCCAAGTCTGTCATGAAAGTTCTTGAACTTCATCTTGGTTTGGTAAGAACATCAACAACCTGCTCATCTGTAGGAAGGTACTGCACAAATAATTCCTTCCTCTGCACCATGTCTCAGATGTAATGGTACTTGATATCAATGTGGTTCGATTTGTCATGAAACAATGGATTATCAAAGATCTTCACACAACTTTAGTTACCATAATGAATAATGGTGGAATCCAGCACATGTTCGAATAAATCGGCATGGAGCTCGTGAAGCCACACAACTTCACAGACTGTCATACTTAATGCAATGTACTCTACTTTTGTTGTGTTGAAATCCACAGAAGTTCGTTTCCTGCTACACCAGGAAACAATGGAAGATCCAAAAGTGAAGCAACACCTGAAGGTGTTCTTTCTGTCCACTACATTCCCTGCCCAATCAGATTCAATATATTCCTGCCATATCATATCAATACTGGAAGTATATCTCAGACCATGTCGAACTGTGCCTCGTAAGTATCTCAACACATGTTTCGCAACAATCTAGTGTGTCTATCTCAACTGACTTATAAACTGGCTAAGCGCACTCACTCCATAGAAAATATTTGGTCTGGTGTTAACCAGATACATCAATTATACAATCAACTGTCTGTACAGAGTCAGATGAATTTCATCAAAATCGGAAGAAGACACACTTAGTTTCTTTAGATTTGTCATCATTGGTATAGCCACGGGCTTGAAGTTCACTATCTCAAACTTCTTCAATATCTCAATTGTGTACTTCCCTTGACTCGGGAAGATCTCATCAGTTCTCTTCCACACCCCTAGTCCCAAGAAGTAGTGAATCATACCAAGGTCCTTCATCTTGAACTCAGAGGCCAATGCATACCTGCATTCAATAATAAGGCTTTCTGTATCGGTGAGGAATAAATCATCAACGTAGAGGACTAGAATCAAGGCCTCATCATTAACAGTCTTGTAGTACATGTTGGGATCAACAACACTTTTGTTGAAGCCCAACCTCATCAGGTGTCCATCAATCCTCGCATACCAAGCTCGAGGTGCCTACTTGAGTCCATACAGGGCCTTCTTCAACCTACACACATGAGACTCCTTCTCATGTATGACGAAACCATTTGGTTGCTCAATGTATATTTCTTCCTCAATCTCTCCAGTGAGAAAGATTGTCTTCACATCCATTTGACGTAGTTTTCAACCCATGGAATCTGCGAGGGAAATAATCGTCCAGATAGAAGTGTATCGAACAACAAGAGCAAATGTCTCCTCATAATCTATTCCCTCCACCTGAGAGAATCCTCTAGCAACAAATCTTTCTTTATGTTTCTCGATGCTTCCATCAGCTGTATGTTTGATCTTATAGATCCACTTGGAAGTCACTACAAACTTCCCTTCAAGTCTTGGAACAATATCCCACACATCATTCTTCATGATGGATTGATACTCCTCCATCATGGCATCTCTCCATACTGGTTGACTAGATGCCTCCTCCTAACAAGAAGGATTGGAATTAATGATGTGGCTCATAGCTGCAGTATAGCACGGATATCTTTGAGGTGTCTTTCTCTCTTGAAAGGTACCATGAGGATTTGCATGTCCTTCTGCCTCCTACAGAGTCTAACGAGCCCATCCAAGTATCTTCTGACCTACTGCAATATCTCTTGAAAACATTAAGTGGAGCAACAAGATCAACGTGATCAATTTGATCAACAGGCGATGTCTCCCTCTGAACTACTGGAGCGTGAGGGGGAGAAGGCACCATCTCTTCTCGTCTCTCACTATCAATATCCATGTGAGATCCTCTAGATCTCTTGAAGGATACCTCCTCATTAAGGGTAACATTTCTGCTCACCTCAATCTGTCTCTGACCAGGTATGTAGATCTAGTATGCCTTTGAAGGCTCACTGTACCCCACAAATGTACCCTTTATTCCTAAAGGTTCTAGCTCTATCCTTTTCTCCTTGGGTACATGAATGTATACTGGACACTCAAATATCCTGAAGTATCCAACCTCACGCTTCACTCTGGTGAAGGCCTCCTCGGGCGTCATGTTCCTCAAAGTCTTATGAGGACTTTTGTTCTGAACATACACTTCATTCATGGATTCCTTTTCCCACATAAACATGGTAAATGTTGATCATGCTAAGTCATTTTGGACCATACTTGATATATCGAGGTTCCCTCATGAAGCCAATGTCTAACACATATCACAGTTCCCTCATGGAACCAATGTCTCACAAGACAAATCGAGGTTTCCTCGTGAAACCAATGTCTTCTTTCTTTCATCTGACCATCTCAGGAACGTCAATATGAAGTCCACGTCCACACCTACTAGTCCACATAGGACCCTATGGGGAGAATGTCTCACAATCTTTCCTTAAACATCTCTAGGACACATCGAGGTTACCTCATCTTGGGAGAACCCTCTTTACCTTGTTGAAATCGGTTGCAATTCAATGTGTTGTAACCTCTAAACTATAGCACAGACACATCTTTTATTCATTCTTTCAATCCTATCTCTTTCAGCCATGAACTCACATGGCTACTATGATCATTGCAGACCAAACTTGCATGCTTGAGAAGACCGATTCATTGCTTACACAACTCAAACAAGAATGCAAAGCTATAGGGATAATGCCAAACACTCTCTCCTTTGGTCCGCACATTCTGATTGTATGCCCAAGTCACCAAAAAAAAAATGTATAAAGGTCACATCTACAGTCACGACTTCATCCGAAGGTTGGAGAGTCGGCCGAAGAATTCAGTGCCTAAGTGAGATGGAATATCGCCGTCAGCACATTAAATCAATGGTCTCCACCTTTTGTCTTCCTTATCGAATTTCGAGTAGAAATCACACACAAAGAGAGGTGAATCCTTCTATAGGGCCGAGGCAGTGCCCGCCACTCTATAAATCCACTGCTACCATGAAGGATCGACGCTACATGTGTAGGAGTGTGAAGGATCGGTGCTACATGTGCAACCGCCTTTGATATCCCACTAATTTCACCCACGTTTCCCCTGCTTCTGTACTCAGGTTATACAAGACGTCCTATCCCCCTTCTATTTAATCTAGTCTTTCTTTCACTTATTTCATCCTTACTTCTCTCTATCTCGAGCAATGGAGAATCTTGGAGAAATCTCATATTTCTGAATGGGGGAAGTGGACTCTCTATATAGCAMTGCTTATCACTACTGTTTGTGTTATGGTCTCTTGTTTCCGCCTTGGAGGTTGTGCATGGGTTGAGCGACACAAGAAAGGCGGCGTAATTCATGGCCCCAAAGGATGATCAAGATATGATCGATAATCGGAAGTATCATGGACATGAGCGTAGGTCTTTCTCATCGTAGGCTCGAATGTCTGGCTCATACTTATGGCACCAAGAAGCTCATGGCATTTAGCTTGGGCTCAACGCCAACCATGATTACATCGGATACTGAGGTGGCCAAAGACTTGCTCAGCTCCCCTCACTTTGCAGACCAATTCTATGCATTCGAAAATGCTCATAGATTTGGATCTTACATCCAACGACAGAGGTGTTCGCCAGTTCAAGACAACTCTCATAATGCACAGTGGACGGAAGAAACCTTCTTTCAAGATCCTGGGCCCTCCTGTGAGGGAGTTAGCCCAGTCCCGCTTTGATACCATGTTGGTTTTTCTTCATATGAGATATGAGATATATTCGATATTTATTACAATGATGAGTGTTCCATATATAGGGAACATAAGGTGACCATCCATGAAAGGATGCGTCCCTTGAATAATTAATAACTATTTATTATTATCATTTACTTATTATATATACTATATTTAATAATCAATAGTAATTATATTATTTATTATTATCTTTAGAGAATGTCTTCCCGATGTTGTCCAAACATCAACATATTGAAGGATTTCATCTCAAATATTGGGTTGTTATATGGTTATACCCTTGATATAGGTGAAATAGTGTAGTGTAGCTAGAGAGGTAGTGGGGGGGATGGAGGGGAGTTGGGGGGAGCATAATGATGATAATAGTGGATGTCATTCAATGTAAGGTGGACAAGGTCCACTATATTATTAAATAAGGCCTACTATGGTAGTTAGATATATTAGTACAAACATAATAAATGTAATATGACTTATTAGAAGGTTCCACTTCTAGAGGATTCCTCCTCTAGAATGTTCTTAGGTGGTTGGTATCACTATATAAAGGGGTTCAAACAATGTAATAGAAATAAATAAGAGATTATTACATTTGGAGCGATATCTTATTAGGAGGTTACCCTTTCGAAGAGGAAAGTGAACATGAAAGGATCCCTTCCATAATAGGATCCATTGTATGGTGTTTCTCTACCTCAAGAGTTTTCATAATAATAAAGTGTGGGTTTTCTATATTGTTCTCTGGATATTTTGTGGTGATTGTATTTGCGAAACTTTGGTACTTAATAATAATTGGTGAATGATTTGGTTTATTCTTGTTGAGATTAAGGGTTATTTATGAAGTTATGTTTGCATATCTATTCATGTACATAACATTTGGTATTAGAGCAGTTTCTTCGGACACAAAAAAAGGGACATTTTTTTCTTTCTTTCTATTTTTGCATATTTTTTCTAGAAGACAAAAGAGGGATGCAACATTCGGGGAAAATCCTATAGATTTATTTGTGGAATTTGTAGAAATTGGATCTAAGTTCCTCTTGGAAAAACTACTAATTTAAAAAAAAATATTGTCTGAAATGAAGTTCAAGAAGTGAAGTTATCATCATTTAAAAATCTGCTAATTTTCAAGGTTTTTCCATGGATGACCAGGTTTATATATATATATATATATATATATATATATAT
>JASDQU010102245.1:110688-136631 GCA_032191745.1 Picea mariana
TATATCTGGGGCTGAATTTTCCCAAACAAATTATAGATCTGAGTTCCTCTCACAATTTCACCCAATTTCAAAAAAAAATCGTCCGAATCAGAGCTCAAGAAGTGAAGATATCATTGATTTAAAATCAAGCGTTTTTCAATTTTTTTTGTGATGGTGGCGAGACTGCAAAGCTCATAAATTTTGGCAGGGTGCTCATATTGCTAGGATATCAGTGCCATTGGATAATGCATTTTAAGAGTTTTCTTTTGGTATATTATATGTGGTGTTTCTAATGGATATTTGACTCCTCATGGAATTTCAACAGTAGTTGGAAGATTTCGGGACATAACTCAACAAAGAATTTCACATGGTGAGACAAGTCATCAAGACAAGTGTTCAAGAGCTCACAATTGCAATGCAACAGAGGTCTATTAGGCAGGGCATCATGGATGAATATAATCAAGAATCCTATGCTTGGTATGATTTTGAGGCCGATTGTGATGATTGGTATATGGATAGTTGTCATGTATGGGATGACAACCACTTCCATATTCTATTTAATGACTCTACTCCACCTCATATAGAGCCCATCCTGGAGAGCGCACAAGATCCTTCTTTGATTATTCTTCTTCAGTTTTATTATTCTCCAACAATAGTGTATGGATTTTTGGCCGGTTCTAGATATTTTGATTCACATGACTAGTGTCGATAGTGGGAGCATCATTTTTAGGTGGATATGGTGTTTCGATATCTTTAGTGCAGAGTTGACATTAGCACTTGGACATGGGACCCATATTTACAATGACAATTGGACTTATTCAACATGGTGGCTTGCATTCATACATGGGACCATGGTTCTCTAGCCTACTTCAGCATTATGGTCCACACTTCTCCATGGGACCCTGGTGTACGGTTGTAGGCCCTCATAACAAGCATTGAAGACAACGCTTTCATAAGCGGGATAGAATGTAGTGTAGATAGAGAGGTAGTAGGGTGTCGAAGGGGCGGGAGGGGGGGAAGGGGGCATAGTGATAATAGTGGAGGCCATTCAATGTAATGTGGATTAGATCCACTATATTATTAAATAAGGCCCACTATGGCAGTTAGATATATTAGTATGAACATAATAAATGTAAGAGGAATTATTAGAAGTTTCCACTTCTATAAGGTTCATCTTCATGAATGTTCTTAGGTGGTTGGTAGCACTATATAAAAGGGTTCAAGCAATGTAATGTAAATAAAGAAGAAAGTATTAGATTTGGAGCGGTATCTTATTAGGAGGTTTCTCTCTCGAAGAGACAAGTGAACATGAGAGGATCCCTTCCATAATAAAATCCATTGTATGGTGTTGCCCTACCTCAAGGGTTTTCATAATAATAAAGTGTGGGTTTTCTATATTGTTCTCTAGATATTTTGTGGTGATTGTATTTGCGGAACTTTGGTACTTAATTTTTAAGTACCAAATATCTACAAATATAATCACCACAAGCGATACCAAGAACAATATGCAAAAAATCTTTTATTATTAACAAAACCCTTAGGATAGGGAAACACCATACAATGGATTCTATTATGGAAGAGATCCTCTCTTGTTCAATTGCCTCTTGGAGGGGGGAATATCCTAATGAGCTACTGTTCCAAATGCAATACTTTTTTCTTCTTCTTAATTTCCATTAAATTGTTTGAACCCCTTTATATAGTGATACCAACCACCTAAGAACATTCTAAAGGGGAAACCTTCTAAAAGTAGAACCTTCTAGTGATTCCTCTTACATTTATTATGTTCATACTAATATATCTAACTACCACAGTAGACCTTATTTAATAATGTAGTGGAACTATCCCACCTTACATTGAATGGCCTCCACTATTATCACTATGGGCCCTCCGCACCCCCCCACTACCTCTCTAGCTACACCACACATATATTGTCTTATGTTTATGGGTTGTATATTGAATGGTTTGTTTTTATTCTCAAGAAAATTGTATCATGATGGGGAGGCATGCTTCCCTATTAAGATACATTCATTCAAACCTTTTGTGGCATTGAGGATTATGTGCTACAATATACCACATTAGGTTTACCACCATATGATGTGTGTACCATGTCATCACAACGTTAGTTTGAGTTACAATCCAACTAGTGGACCATTTATCCTCTCTCTCTTTTCTATCCATGGACCTACAAAATAGACCATTTCATTGGTTTTTAAGCTTATATATATATATATATATATATATATATATATATATATTCTCTAAAATTTGGCTATTTTATTGAAGATTATCTTGAGCAATATATCAAAAAATGCCCTTTATTTTGGGTTAGAGATGAATAGGTCTCTTAAAATAATGAAAAGGAAAAAAATAGCTCATGTTTGGTGGAAGAAGAGGGGTATTATTTTGGGTTAGAGATGAATAGGTCTCTTAAAATAATGAAAAGGAAAAAAATAGCTCATGTTTGGTGGAAGAAGAGGGGTAAGAAACAATTCATTTCTTATGTATAAGGCATAAAACATCCTCTTGCAACATTACTATCATATTATTTATTTTTATGTTTTTGTGTGCTTTTATTTGTGGGTGTGGGGATTTGTTAGTTTGTTATTTGTGGTAATGATGCCCAACTAAAGAAAAGCATGGTTTTGGGTAGTTTGAAGAGAATATTATGGCCATAGGACTACTCTCAATTTTGTTTAGTTACTATTTTTTTAATTAGGCTTCATTGTATGTGGTCAGTTTAGTTAGGCCCAAGACACATTCGATGGAGTTTAATTGGACTTACCCAAACATACCAGTATTAACATTGTTGCTAAACTATTCAATACTTTTAAATGGCATCCAAGGAAATTTAAATAGGCTCCAACTGGTATTAAATGACGTCATTTAAATACTCCTCACTCCTTAAATACTTGGGCGAATCTTGTTTACAAGGGCTTGTGATGAGGGTTCCTTGGATTTGACTCTTAATAGCTAAAAAATGACAACGCTTGAAACAAAACACTGGGAATCCATTCACATGACTCGACAATGTGTTTCTTTCACAATTGTGTTCCTTGGTTAGTTGTATTAAAATCTAAGCTAAATCATGAAATAAAAAGAAAAGGGTTGAGTGATTTGTTTTTGTTTTTCGTGTTTCCTTTTATATCTTTGTGTAAGTTCCTTTTTTATTTTTTTGTGTAAGCCCCTTTAGGGGTAGTGAGTTGTAAATGAAATTTTTAACATAATAACCATAGAAAATTAATATCAATTGACCATTCCTATTGAACTTGGCAAGGAAGTAGCAATTATGATGGAAATGAAACCCAACCCTCACCTAATCATTGTGTTCCTCACCTTTTTTCTTTCGTCCCATCTTATGTCAATAGTATTAAACTGAAAAATAAATATAAAACTATCTTACAATGTTAAAATAAATGATGTCAAATCTCTTTTCCAGTTGCAGATCTTCCATGCACAAAGAGATCTTAACTTAGTTCCTTGGTAAAGAGGCTATGTTATTTCACAAATAATAAACAAGTAATGATTTGTGTTGATTCCTCAACACACCCTTTGAAATATCAAACATTCCAATGGGTACCACTTACTTTTCATCATTTTTTCATCTTAGTTTAGCTTGTCTATGTTTTTTGTTTTTTTTTGTTTAGTCTTACTCTCTGATGCTTTCTTGTTGTTCTTTTTAGAGATTGAAAATTCCCCCAAGAAAATATATGCATACAACTTAATACCTTACGTAAAAAGAGGGACTAGACTTAATTTTTTTTACAAAGAATAAAAATAAATATATGAAAAAGTTCTTAAGTGTCCCAATCCCGGTGAAGGCAACACCGGTGCTCTATAGGTGGTCGGAAAAATATTCCCGGAATTAGGGAAGGAATGAAATCTTTCGTCGATCATCGACGTCGGCCAAAAAATGTCGATATGAACCATGAGAAATGAAATAAGTCATGACCATCCGATGCGAAATTTTGATGGATCCTGATCGTTGGTGATTTAAACGTGAAGCTATAAAATTCAATAACTCGGCAAGCCACGTCACCGTCTGGATCGTTGGTGATTTAAACGTGAATATATCAAATTCAAGAACTTGAAAAGCCACGTCACTGTTTGAATCATGAGTTTCATAATGCCACGTCAATTGCCACGTAGGTTTTCATACTGCCACATCAGAAGCCACATCACACACCATGTTAGTTTCCATGTCATCTTCCATGTTACTCTGTTGCCACATCATCTTTCACGTCAGCTCATGTGTCACCAAATGCGTAATCATTGTACGAATATTTGTTGCAATCATCGATGATCAAAGGATTTTGGTTGCATTTTCTAGAGAATGGAACTTTATATTTACATGTCGATGAACGCATCGGTAATCGACGTGTTTGAAAAAAAAAAATTAATAGCCACTGGAAAATCTTTTCGCCAATCCTCGATAGTCTATCAGTGTTGAAAAACTTCTCGTTCAAACAATGTATGGGATCATGCATACATTCGTCGATGTCGATTTACCACGAGCTCACAATGGATCACAATCATCCATTTCTCTATTACAACCGTCCATTTCTATGTTACATGGTTTCACCATGAAAGCAACCATGTTAGTGCCATGTGTCATGTCCAGTGTTGAGTTAGCATGGTGTGCTAACAAGACCTGGAGGAAATGATGATATCATAGCCATGTCATTCAACACACATGCAAGGGGTCCACGTGGTGGACACATCAGGTAGAAGGTTTTCATTGATCAATAGCACATTGTATGCCACGTGTCATGCCACGACAACTACACGTAATGCTGCAATTGGTCCACACGTCATGGAAGGATTGAGCCATGCCAGGATTGAGCTACGTGTCTCAAAGGGTTCCACATCGTATAAGATATCAGAGGTTTGTTGAAGTTATGTTGCATTGAAGGCCTGTGGGTCGATATCCCGGGGCTTGAAACCTATGTGGTCTCGATATCCGAGGAATGTGAAACCAATCAATGGTCAAGATTAAATCAGGGATTGGATCAGACAACTCATGTGCGTCGAAGTCATGTGGTGTGTTTGGTTGGGTAAAGAACATATCAACGATCACGATATGTTCAAGGATCATATCTGATGTCTCAACATTGAGGGATTGTGTGAAGAATCATGTGCAATGGAAGGAAGCTAAAGACATGGTTCAAAGGATTATTGCAGCCTGAGTTGAAGAATAATCAAGGCATCTTGAGATGACTCCATGAAGACGACTTTTGGCACAAATGGGAGATGGGTTTGATATAAATAACGATGCCATGAGAGTGGATTTGTAGGTGTGGAAACATGTGTTTGTAAGAGGAAGAGAGTTGAGGCTCAGAGGCTCGAATGAAAATAAAAGAGTATGGTGAAGTTATGAGATTGTAGAGCTGAAAGTGAAAGAGTACAGGTATGCAAAAGAAAAAATAAATGGAATCTAAGGCTATGAGGTTCGAGGTCGAGAGAGTGGATGAAAGAAAGGCAGATGTGAATGTGTAAGGGTCGATGGGAGGTGCAAGTTTTAAGGAATTTATGAATTCATGTAGAATGTGAATTTGTGGAAAGTTCTGTGAAAATAGAGACAAAACAATAGATTTGTACAAGTGAATACTTGAAGGAAAGAGACAATTTGATATTATTGGCAGCTTGAGGATCTAGTGTCCCCTGCAGGTTGGTGCCTGCAAATATTGCAGTTGTAAGTTGGTGCTTGTAGGAAGTGCTAAGTTGGTGATCAACTAAGGGGATTTCTATCTACTATAGGTTGGTGCCTGCAGATATTGCAACAATAGGTTGGTTCCTACAAACAGTGCTAAGTTGGTTCTCAACTAAGGGGATTGGTGTCTCCTGAAGGTTGGTGCCTACATGATTTTATAAAATAATTGTTTAGTGGTTTTCTCCCATTTGGGTTTCACATTAAATCTTTGTGTACTATGGATTGTATGGTTATATATTTATCATTAACTGCTATGGTTGGTAAAGTAAATACATTGATAAATATTGTAAGAAAAATATTGTGAAAAGAAAAAGTAGTTTTATATTGATTCACCTCAACTCTAAATATATGTAAGTTTTCCAACATTTTGCACATGATAAATTTGATGATGAAGTGTTCACTGAAAATGCACACAACTGGGTAGAAGTGATAAAAAGAAAATCATAACTAGATCTTACTATTTTCAAAACCCTCTCTATGAATGAGAAAGTGGAGGTGATTACACAAACTGTTGCAACTACTATCTGAGGGGTGACAACTGAAAGAGAAGCTGAGGAAGTGAGAATGGAAGTAGAGGTTGAGTGGAAAGCTTGTGAAGTAGAATAAAATAGGGCAGCCCAAGAGAAAGAGAAACATAGGAAAATCGAAGAAGAATTGAAAAGGAAAGAGGCCAAAGAGATCACTCAAGGGGAACTGACATAAGAAGAAGTTAGTACAGAGCTTGAGCAAGATAAAGGAGTTAAGGAGAAACAAAAGCTAGAAGAGCACCAAGTATATGGGGATAAAGGAGAAACACAGGGGACCCAAGCAGATTCATAAGCATCAACTAATTTGCTGAAGGATGTTCCTCCCACGTGGATTCCTCCTCAAATCATTGTGTATCTTACCAAGAAAGATGATGAATATGTGGAGATAGTTAAGATCCCAATCATAAATGAGTCCAATATAGACCTTGGGAGAACACCTCTAGGCAATTGACAAATAAAGGGAATGCCTATGGATACTAATGTTGGTGAGAAAGCCGAAGAGCAACAAATCAAAGAGGAAAATTCACTAGAAGGTGTTGTAGAAGAAGAGATCGAGGAAGAAGAAAAAAATAAGGTAGCACCTAAACATGGGAAGACTGTAGCCAAACAAGAGATTGGAAAAGATATTGGACAGGAGCTTGGAAAGGTAACCTTGGAAGGTAGGACAAAGGAGCAGACCGTTATCCCGACAAGTGAGGAAAAAATTGTTAACCCATCCACCACATCGTTACCCAGGGATGGTGAGAAACATGTAGTGTCAATGGAAAACAAAGAAAATGATACAACATCTCAAGAGAATATTACTGATACCTCTAAAGGAGGAGTGACTGAGAAAGCAAGAAAACCTGGTCAATCGATGGATGATCCAAGCAATGGACAACTGATAGACCAAGAGGTGGAGAATGTGAGACAATAGGTAAAAACAATGGATAAAGGAAAGACCCCTATCATAGAGCACTTTCACACTCCAGGAAGCATGGGAAACATATTGGCATGGGGTGACCGACCAATACTCGAGCCCTTAGATGAGGTAGATGACATTGAGTCAATAGCTTATGATAGGAAGAGGCATCTTCTAGTGAAAATAACATAGAGAAAGATGAAACTGACTCTAGATAGCATTGTAATAATGACATCTGAAGAAACTTGTTTGATGCCAAGAAGGCTAGGGTCAGTGAATTGTTAGGTGCGGGAATGTCCATCTCTCATGCCACAATTAATAGAGTTAGAGAAGAAGAAATAGAGGTAGATGATATGAAGAAGGAATTGGAGTCTCTTCAGCATCAAGTATATTATTATAAAGACACTACTAAAGCAATATTATTTCTAAGGGAAGATTTTTTGGAAGAGTATGGTAGGTACACGTTAGTAAGAGATAATTTTATGGAAAATATTATAGGCTATTAAGAAGAAACTTTTTTATGCACAATAGCTTACAAGGAAATGTTGAAATGGGACGAAAGAGCGTCTAGGAATTTGCATCATATTGAATATATAAGGGAAATACATAAAGGTTGAGGCAAAGCATATCATGGAATTAGGATCCTAAGTGATGACAACATTACAAGAATGCAAATGGACATGGAATATTGGGTTCAATTTGTTATTGAGCCGAGAAGAAAAATGCAAGATAGATGGGATGAATGTCTCAAGAACTGGGAGAAAATTTATGGTGTAATGACATAACTTCAATTTCCCAAGTTCAGGTCACTTGAAGGATTTTAGGGTCTAGGGGAGTTAATAAAGCACTGCAGAGCCAGTGATATGAAGTATGAAACAAATTTTCACAAAATAATCATCATGGAACTGAGACAAGTGAAGAGATACATGGGAGATACAATTAAAATGATTTCCATCCTGGAGCGTGTGACTATCAAAGTGGACAAATACATGAAGTGCACCAAGGAGATGGGGGAATTACTCAACACATCCATGGAAAAACACCGATTTCCCTACATGCACACATGAGAGGATATTTTCTCTCAATGGGAAGAGTATGATAAGGCACATCCAATGGATCATTCGTTTCATGCATAAGAGTCGTCTTAGAGAGAAGAAGTTTTTTATTTTATTTTTATTTTCTAATTTTTCTTAAAAACAACATTGTTACTATGTTTAGAAATTTTGAATTTAATAAATAGTAAGATTGAACACACTTAAAAGGTCGATGGTTTTTGTAAAGAATTTTTGGATTAGAATATCATAGAATTATTTTCGAAGCGCAATTCAAAATCTCAGAAGGAGCCAAGGCGATTTTATCAAATCGGTGTGTATGCTTTCTCATGAATATATTGATTTGGGATATGATTAAATGCTACATGTGTCCAATAATACTTTAAATAATTTTCAGTTATCTCATTTGATTAAATAATTTTCTAGGTAAATTTTGGTAAAACGTAATTTATTTGATAACTAGTTTCTTTTATGTGAACCTTGATAAGTATGAAATTATTTCTTACTTTTTTGTCTTAGTATATGTTTCTTTATTAATATTAATGAGTTATTGTGTTCTTAAGTAGTATTTAATCAAATATCAACTTCCCTTGGTATTATTGCTTGAGGAATTTAGACTCAAATATTGTTTACTTACCATGGCTAAGGGTTATCCTGAGCTCAGATTTATTCAAAAAAAAATTTCATTTGGTTTTATTCTCCCATTAGATAGAAAGAAAACATAAGAAATGAAAAAATAAGGAACAAAAAGAATGAATTTGAACAAATTGTTAAATCCCATCGAACAATTGACGAGTTATTAATCAAGAGGATTTTTCTACACCAAACTCAGAGGAGTCTAATTGGGCCTCATCCTTGGATTTAATCCCTCATGTTGAGTAAAAGGGAATCCAACCCCCTCAACATAAATTGTGCTAGAAGGAGGGATTGATGCATGTTAACCCATACAAACAACCCACATAAAGAAAATCCAAAGTCTGAAGGTACATCCTTTGAAAATACTTCACTCGGGATAGGAAAATTTTTGGATACCATCCTAAAATCCCATACATAGTATCTCACCAGGAAGTAAATGTTTTCACAAGAATCACTAGAGAATACACTAGAAAAATTAGGGTGTTACCCACAACCCCATTACTTCCTCAAAGAAGGAGAACTAGAAGACTAGGTGTATCCCCATCCGAGCATACCTTAGTAAACATGGTCGAAGATATAGTATATTTTTCCTTACTTGAAATAGAACAACCTTTCAACTTAATCCCTTATACATTGAAATTTACTCCTCCTTCCAACAACTACTCTGATCATTGGGAATATTATGAACCCAAAGCATAACCAGAGTAAGTGGAATAAGAATCAAAAGCTTCAGACTACGGATAAGATCACATGGGATACAATAATGATCGAGGTGGACATTTGTGGCAACCCAATTATTCTATTGGCTAAAAATAGAGTTTCCATCTTGGCAGTTTTTCTAAAGTTTTTTAGGTCCCAAACTTCTGGGACCGTTTTGAGGCCCTAAACGACGTTTTTTTGGCTTGACAATGCCTATAATTTAATCAAAGTCAAATGCTAGAATGAATGGAATGTGTACTTGGCTAGACCTTTCTGACGAGGTACCAATCGCCCCAAATGGAGATCGTACGCAAAAGTTGTGCCCCCAGAAAGTTGATGTATCAACTACTCTTATCAGGGCCCACAAACTTTTTGGCGTTTCATCTCCCGAGGTTAGGGTTTTGGATGTTTAGGGTTTTATCATTTATGCTTTATGTTAAAAATTACTTTGGAGCCTCATTGTAATCATGTTCTTACGAAGCGCATAGTTTTCACATATCTTCTTAGAGATAAGCTACCACCATTGTAGTGAGTTCATTTCACTATGTATTTTCTTTTACAACCTCTACATATTTCATTCTTTAATAGAAATCGAGTATTACTGTACCTTTGTGTTTCTGTCTTATTTCGATGTTTCATTTCATTCCCTCATAAATTTGGATCAATGGTATCATAGCGGTATGCTCTTTATCTGTTTATTTGTGCATGTCCCCAATAAGGTCAAGGTATAAGGCATTGAGACTCGAACTAGTTGAGCACTTGGAAGAATGTTCTCACCGACCCTGACAGCCGCCCATAGCGGAGGAAAAGAGAGATGAGGGAGTAGGAGGTCCTATCAAGCTATTGCTCACGGAATTCCTTGGCCAACAGGGGAACAAGATGATGGATCATTTTTCCCAAATCCTTTGGCGATTGCAGATGACAATAGATGCATCTTTGTCAAGTGGCCACTTTTGAGGCGTCACCCCCTTCAAGGTACAAGTTAATTTTGATATTCCCATATTTGAAGGTCAGATAGATGTGGATGCTTTAAATAAGTGGTTAAATATACTATAAGGTTATTTCTCTGTCCATAATTTTTCCAATAGGGAAAAGATCATCTTTGCGCTCGTTAAGGTGATCCCCTGTGTCAAACATTGGTGAGAGACTTACTGTGAGAAGAACTCCATAGAGGAGTCTATAATATTTTGGGTCGAGCCCACTTGGGACTATTTTATGGATGTCGTCAAGGAAGAATATTACCTTGTTAAAACTACGACGAACAATATGCGAGATGAACCACATTGCATCAGGAGAGGGACCGAATAGTGTCATAGTTCACAAATACCTTCCATAGCTTGTGCACCAAACTGGGTATCAGAGAGTTCAAGTGACATATGGTTCTAAAATATCGTGGGGCTCGACATAGGTACATCCAAACAGAAATGGAGTTTTTGGACATCTTTTTGCTGGGAGTTGTGTGTCAATATGTTGTCAAAATAGAGAAACAATTTAAGCAGATGAATAAGCAGGACTTTGGATGTGCAAATGCACCACAAAAAAAATATAGAAAAGGAAGTCCCAACACACCGAACAAAGGACAAAAAAGGATGGAAAACCTTAGGACAACTAACCTAAGCCACAAACAAATAAAGGTAATGGGAAGACAAATAAAGACACCCGGAAATGGTGCGAGTTCCATAAAAGTCTCTAGCACAACATCGATGAATGTTGCTCAAAGCGACCATTAGTGGCCAAGATGAAAACCTTAGAGTCAGATCTAGGCTCCGACTCTGATTCACATCCATACAATGTGTTGTCGCAAGAGTTGGTTCTAGGCTATAATAGAGCCAAGCCTTAGCACATTTTAAATGAAATAAATTTTTTCACTCGGACTTGACTTGGGTTGCATGCAAGTAAATTTCGAGATAACCTCAAACCACTTTTGATTGGAAACTGCCCCTTCCAACTCGAGAGGGATCTCTCGAAAATATGTCACAATAGGATATTCAGTAAACTTAACAGTGGGCAGATCTGTGGGTAACGAAAATTTTTGGCTTTTTTTTAGGGTTGGTGGGTTGGACCAGGAGGTAGTCCATTGGGAATGGAGTCAAATGATCAAGAAAATAATAAGAGCATTTTGACGATGGAAATCCATGGAACAGAGGCGAGGTAGAAGTTGATTACAAAGAGAAGGATTTATAAAAGTATGGCAGCAGAATAGAGAGAAAACATATCAAAATGCAAGGAGCACTTAGCAATGAGTGAATTCCAAGCATAAATCAGTGGAAAGAGATGGTTGGACAGAGCATCTATCCAAGGATGAATTCTGAACCTTCAGATCTCTAGAAAAAACAACCTATAACATGTCCTACAATAGAGCATCTAACAAACAGATGAATTCCATTACAAACACAGTCACAAATCGGGAAGAAAATGGAAATAAAACCAAGTGAAATGATGCGAGAACGAAGCAATAAGACATTCTCTGCAAACAAAGTCACAAGAATCTCTACTGTAGATTAAAAATGGCTCTGCACTCTTTTATTTAAACAATAAAACAAATGCTACAGCCCAGGAGTACTACTCCTATGTGTCTTTTCCTCCCTTTTTCTCTCTCCAAGAGATATACAATATATAATCCTTCAGCATATAACAGATGAGAAACGACCTCAAAACCGACTGAGAAATGCACTGGCAGTTATTTAACTGAAATCTAGGCATGTTCGTACATTTCTGGGCCATGTCTGCACAAAAACGAAGCACCGTCTTGTGGGTCACTTTTGTATGCCTTCCTGAGCTCTAAATTCGGATCCAAAGATACCAATGGAAATCTTAGGATATTTAGATGTCAATCGACTATTCAAACATGTAAAATGACCTCTCCAAGGTTGAGAAAAGTGATTTTTCCCACAGGTAGTTTTTTTTGGAAAAAACCTGCGATTTCGATGGCTAATAGGCCGAAAACAAAGGTATCTTAGCTGCCGAAAGTCCTGGCTTTCGATGGCTAACAGTGCGATTTCAGAGCACTGTAAGCCACCGAAAGTCCCGAAACCCCGATTTTGGGTTTTGGGTTTCGAGAAAACGAGCAGTGGTCAAAATCTTTATGTCGGCAAAACCCCCGACTGCTGAAAACCCGAAATGGTGACGTGGCATTTTGGTAAAACCTTATTATAGCAATTTTATGTCGTTATTGCATTCTTTTCGCACCTACTCGTGAGCTCTTCCTCCATATGGCTTGATGCATGGCGCTTGAATGCTTGGTCTCAGCCGATACACTTTCGACAACTAATGGCATATGAAACCAGAGATTTAAGCTACCGAAAGTCTACACTTTCGGTAGCTAAATACTATAAATTTTTTCCTCCTAAGCTACCGAAAGCCAAAATTTCAATATTTGTTCCAACATAGGCTCCATCTAGGGATGGTTCTTTCCTAAAAATCGCTAAGAACAGTAGACCACGTGCCTGCATCCATTGGGCGACCCGAAATAATCCTTATCAAATTCTGACCCCTGTCACTTTACTTGCAACTTTCCGAAACAAAAAAACCGCTTATGCATTCATTGGGCTATGGAATCGTAATGCCTTAAAACAAAACCATACTGGATTCCAAACTAAGCTGGAAACATATTGAAAACCACTACTGTACTCTAATGCTCAAATTCAAGCTTATTTATATACACCACCTACTCTAATTTATATCACTTCTTTTTTTTGAAGTATAGGAAAAATTCCAAATCAACCAAGCGAGTATCTGACTAACAAACTTAATTATGCTTCCATATTTGAGCAGAAAACTGATAGGAGCAACTGCAAATTTCAAAACATGCCCTGGAGCAGGTACTTATAGTTTTGAAATTTAGACTTCAAGAAGTTGGAAATAACAAATCCAGTCCCCCATTTTGACTCCATATAAATTGCTACTGGATCATAGAGGGGAAGAGATATACCACTTTCAGAATTAATCAATACTTCCTCCTGTTGGGAAAGCTGTCTGAAATGTTTTTGCGCACTTTGTCCACTGCTGATTTTTTCTTCCACTGGTGCAAAAACGTCGCACTGAAACTTATTGGTCTGTTGCTCAATAGTTTCTAAACAGGGAGGAGATATCAATTGTTTTAGTAACCCTTGCTTATGTCCTTCATCTGCTGTCCAAAGATCTTCTTGGTAGCTGTCATACATAGGCTGATCTATTTCATGATGTTGTTGATTTCTTTCCTATTGAACCAAAGTTTCTTGCTACTCATCATCTTCAGAAACACTTTCATCACATTCATCAAACAAAGGAGGACTGTCACAAATTTTCACGTGTGATGAAAAATAAATCTGCTCTTCTTGTTCTTATGGATATTCATCATAAACGGGTTCAACAGATAACTCAGGAGTGTCATCAGTTAGACAAATTCTAGGAATATCAATTGTGAAGCTGTCTATCTCAGATCCACACTCCTCCAAATCATAGTTTAAAGCATCTTCAAACAACAAACATTTTTCAAGGTTATTAAACATGACAACCCTATCTTCTTCATGAAACAAAACAGTGTGTACAAGATGATCCTCTGGCAGGAAATCATCATCATAAATTGGTTTACTAACTTCCTCTAAAGTCCCATGGCTGTCATGATTTAAACTTAGATTTTCATTTTCAGTAATAGAAGAAGTTTCACTCACATGTTCAGGACTGTGTGAATGCTGTAAATCTGTGTAAGCAAGGGCTGTAACATAACTGTTCAGGAGCAGATCTATCTCTTCTTCTGTTAAAGGAGGAGGTGGTCTGTGTAATTTCTGGATCAAGCAACTATTGTTTTCTTTCTCTTCTGCAGGTTGGTCGTGATGTTGAATGTCTTCTTCTTGAATATGTACACAAGAGCTATCATATCTAGCTTCTTTATGAGCCAACTCTTCCTCATACTGATCGTCTTCATCAACTTGAGAAATTTTTGATATTTCTTCCTCCTCTTCAAGAGGATTTGTTTGATCTTTTTGTCTTATAAATTCTATATTACAACAATCTTCAAAACGTATTTCAACTGAGTAGATTCTTTTACAATGTTGATGAAAACGTATGTGAAAATATTTTAATGAAGGAATACTGGAATTGGGTAAAGATTTATACCAGAGTCTAGCATCTCTTTCCAATGAAAACATAAACAGTTTCATGAGGACATCTTCACGATGTATGTTTAATTCATCCATGAGCTTGTGGAATTCAAACAAGTGTTGAGCGGGATTGTCGTCCACATATTCTCCAAATTTAGGAAGGACATCTTCCCAAACTTTAATGTCTGGAACAGTGTTGGGAAAACCATAAACATTTGTAAAGTCCAGAGGAGCAAACCTTGTAGCAATCCGAGCAATGAACAAATTTGACATTTTGAGACCAGTGGAGTCGCCAGTGAATCATGTAGAGTCTTCGAACCAAGGAGTCGTCAAGTGAATGATCACAACCAATTGAATGCCTATCCCTTGTTCACCATCAAGAAATAGATCTGAAATTTTTTTCATATCCCAGGGAAGATAACTTCTTTCCTCCATCCCCGACAACGATGCCAGAAAATGTTGTCGCAAGAGTTGGTTCTAGGCTGTAATAGAGCCAAGCCTTAGCATATTTTAAATGAAATAAATTTTGTCACTCGGACTTGACTTGGGTTGCATGCAAGTAAATTCCGAGATAACCTCAAACCACTTTTGATTGGAAACCGCCCCTTCCAACCCGAGAGGGATCTCTCGAAAATATGTCACAATAGGATAATCAATAAGCTTAACAGTGGGAAGATCTGTGGGTAACGAAAAGTTTTAGGTTTTTTTTAGGGTTGGTGGGTTGGACCAGAAGATAGTCCATTGAGAATGGAGTCAAATGATCAAGCAAATAATAAGAGTGTTTCAGCGATGGAAATCCATGGAACAGAGGTGAGGTAGAAGTTGATTACAAAGAGAAGGATTTATAAAAGTATGGCAACCGAATAGAGAGAAAACATATCAAAATGCAAGGATCACTTAGCAATGAGTGAATTCCAAGCATAAATCAGTGGAAAGAGATGGTTGGGACAGAGCATCTATCCAAGGATGAATTCCGAACCTTCAGATCTCTACAAGAAACAACCTATAACATGTCCTGCAATAGAGCCTCTAACAAATAGATGAATTCCATTACAAACACAGTCACAAATCGGGAAGAAAATGGAAATAAAACCAAGTGAAATGATGCGAGAATGAAGCAATAAGACATTCTTTGCAAATAAAATCACAAGAATCTCTGCTGTAGATTAAAAATGGCTTTGCACTCTTTTATTTAAACAGTAAAACAAATTCTACAACCCAGGAGTACTACTCCTGTGTGTCTTTTTCCCCCTTTTTCTCTCTCTAAGAGATATACAATATATAAGCCTTCAACATATAATAGATGAGAAACGACCTCAAAACCGACTGAGAAATGAACTGGAAGTTATTTAACTGAAATCTGGGTGCGTTCCTACATTTCTGGGCCATGTCTGCACAAAAACACAACACCATCTTGAGGGGCACTTTTGGTTTCCTTCTCGATCTCTAAATGCATATCCGAAGATACCACTGGAGAGATTAGGATCTATATATGTCAATCGACTATTCAAACATGTAAAACGACCTCTCCAAGGTTGCGAAAAGTGATTTTTCCCACAGGTAGTTTTTTTTGGAAAAACCTGCAATTTCGGTGGCTAATAGGTCGAAAACAAAGATATCTTAGCTGCCGAAAGTCCTAGATTTCGGTGGCTAACAGTACGATTTCAGAGCGTCGTAAGCCACCGAAAGTCCCGAAACCCCGATTTTGGGTTTCGGGAAAACGGGTAGTGGTCAAAATCTTTGTGTCGGCAAAACCCCCGACTACCGAAAACCCGAAATGGTGACGTGGCATTTTGGTAAAACCTTATTATAGCAGTTTTATGTCGTTTATTGCATTCTTTTTGCACCTACTCGTCAGCTCTTCCTCCATGTGGCTTGATGCATGGCGCTTGAATGCTTGGTCTCAACCGATACACTTTTGGCAGCTAATGGCATATGAAACCGAAGATTTAAGCTACCGAAAGTCTACACTTTCGGTAGCTAAACACTATAATTTTTTTCCTCCTAAGATACCGAAAGCCAAAATTTCAATATTTGTTCCAACACAATGGGAAGTAGATCATTGATGCAGAACCTAGTGCCACAGTCGCTACCACCAAGATCCATCCAAATGAACCATAAGAGCCATAGAAAGGTGAGTGCCTTTTTCACTCGTAGATGTGGGTGAAGGGTTATCTTCTACATTTTGTTGTTGATAGTGAAAGAAAAAATAACCTCATATCAGTAGATGTTTTCAAACAGTTGGATTTGTTGACACCACATCCACAATCGTACAACATCGGGTGGCTTAGCCAAGGACGAGATATTCGCGTCAGCCAATAGTGTCACATGCCCTATGGTATCAAGCCATTCAAAGATGAGGTATTGTGTGATGTTACCCCACTTGAATTTTGTGATGTTATTTTATGCCAACCATATGTGTGGAAACTTCAAGTTGTATATGAGTCTAGACCTCATAGAGTCATTGTTATTGTGGGCATATAACTGTACATGACACCAGAGGTAGCTCCACCTACCACAATTTCCTTGGTCTCTGCTAATTAGTGCAGGAAGGTCATTTCCCACACTGGGAAATTTGTCATCTTCATGATTCACTCTCAAAGTGATAGGAAGGTCGCAACCACATCCATGGTCTCTGCACAGGGATCCTATATGCAACAGAAACAAGTGGAAAAAGTCGCGGGAGAATATTGGGACATCTTCACCTCACCTACCTGGGTGCCTCTGCACTGTCAGGTCAAGCATTAAATTGAGTTGACCCCTGGAACACCTTTTCCTAATGGGCCAATGTATTGGCACTCTCACCTAGAAAATGAGAAAATCAAGCACTAGATTCAAGATATGCTCCAAAAAGGGCACATTCGATCAATATCCTCACCCCACAGAATCCCAATCGGGCTCATGTAGAAGAAAGACGAGACTTGGAGACTCTGTATTGATTACATAGATTTGAACAAAATCATAGTCAATAATTGGTACCCAATTCCCCAAATTGACGACCTTCTTGATCAGCTCAAGGGGGCCAAGTACTTTAGCAAGATTGATCTGAATTTCGACTACCACCAGGTCCCCATAGAAAAAACAAATGTATGGAAGATTGATTTCAAGTATAAGGAAGGTATCTTCAATTGGTTGGTCATTCCCTTTGGCTTGACGAATTCCCTAACAAATTTCATGAGGTTAATGGACTATATCTTACGAACCTTCACCAATTCCTTTGTGGTTGTATATTTGGATGAAATCCTTGTTTTTAGCAAGAGTTGGGCATAAAATTTGCACCACATTCAGAAAGTCCTCCACACTCTGCGACAACACAAGCTATATGAAAACCTAGAGAAATGCTCCGTTGGCATGAAAAGGGTCCAATACCTCATATACATTGTATATGAGAATGGGGTGCATGTCGATCCAGCCAAGATCCAATCCATTCATGATTGACCAACCCCGACAACACTCACCGAGCTTCATATATTTTTAGGCCTTTTCAAATTCTGTCGTAAATTCATATTGGGGTTCTCCCATATCGCATGGAATCTCAACCAAGTGACCACTAGTGGTTCAAAAGCCAAATTTGTGTGGGGCAGGTCCCAACATAAAACCTTTGATGATATGAAACATCACTTATGAACATCCCTAGTGCTCGCTTTACCTAATCTGCAACAACCATTTGAGATTGAGACAAATTCTTCTGATTATGTTATTGGTGTCATTCTCACTCACCACGGTCATTAGATGGCCTATCATAGCGAGACACTCTCAAATTTCATCCGTAATTACCCCCCCATGAAAAATAAATGTATTCCATCGTACAATCCCGCCGCTAATGGAAGCTTTACATTCTTGGGATGGATACATTCATCCATACAAATTCATGCAGACACAAGGAAAATTGCAGAATGAATGGCATCAAATGTGGTCCACAAACTCACAACTGTTTCACCTCAACATTAAGTATAATAAAGGGATTACATTCTAGTCTATCCTCTAGTTGTTTTTGGACACCAATCTCACCAAATCCACTTCCTTCTACCCTCAGACTAATAGAAAGAAAAAGGTCATCAGTAGGATTATCATGCATATCTTGTGCATGTACAACTCCAAGAATCCATGCACATGGGATGAGAACCTTCCTTGTGTCGAGCACAACTACAATAGATCCCTCCATATCTTGACCGACCATATCCCTTTTCAGGTGGGCCTAGGATTTCAACCATTGGGCCCCATTGATGTAACACTTCCCCTTGCATCCACACAAGAAGAATATTCCCATGCTCAATATGAGGTTGAAAAAGAAACCAAATTCATTGAATGGATTCAACACATCCTCCAACATGTCCATGATATTTTGTAGAAAGCCAATGCTAAGTACAAGCACTGCCATGACCAACATTGGGTTCCCCACAAGTTTCAGGTGGGAGACAAGGTTTGGCTACATTTGCAAAAAGAGCACCTTATGAGATCCCATCAGAAGCTATGCTCACTTCACTATGGAACTTAAACCATCACCAAGGCTTTGGGCGACAATGCTTTTGAGTTAAGTATTTCCCCCCTTCCTTGGCTTGCACCCAGTATTGAATGTGGACCTCCTTCGACCATATTTTCCACCACTCCTAGACACATCGGAAGTGGCATAGCAATTGACACCTACAAAGATCAACCCTAACTACATGGAGCATGCAACCATTGATCAGATCATGGACACATAGGTTAAGGGAACCCGCCAACATAAGATCCAACTCTATCGGGTTGTCAAAGCAGGGAAGCTCCTGCACCAAGGCAAGTGGCTTATCAAGTGTCAAGTTCAACATAAGTTTCCCCATTTGATGGGGGAACTCCATGAAATGGAGGCCATTTCTTCCTAAGGGAGGAGGAATGATCCAGGTGTACATCGATGGCTGCTCACCTATTCTACTAGCTCAAAATGCAATTTTCATCTTGGTTTTTTTTCTATAGTTTTTCGTGTCCCAAACTTTCAGTGTCGTTTTGAGGCCCTAAACGACATTTTTTTTACTTGACATCACCTAGTTTATTAAAAAAGGTAGATTCTAGGATTAACAAAATGCGTACTCCTCAGCTAGACATTTCTAATGAGGTACCAAGCACACCAAATGAAGATTGAATGCAAAAGTTGCGCCCTAGGGAAGTTGACATATCAACTACTCCCATTCGGGCCCACAAACCTTTTGACGTTTCATATCCCAGGGTTAGGGTTTTGGATGTTTATGGTTTTATCATTTATGATTATGTTAAAAATGACTTTGGAGCCTCATTGTAATCATATTCTTGCGAATGTGCATATCCATCACATCTCTTCTCAGAGAGAAGCTACCACCATTCTAGTGAGTTCATTTCACTCTATATTTTCTTTTACAATCTTTTCATATTTCATTCTTTAATAGAAATCAAGTATTACTGGATATATATGTTTCTGTCTTATTTTTGTGTTTCATTTCGTTCCCTCATAAATTCAGATCAAATAATGAGGATAATAATAAACCTTGTTTGGCCAGGGATTCCTTGGCCTTACTTGGTCCTTTACACAAATTACCCAGACATCCAAAGAAGCTACTACCTAAATTTTACCCGAAAACATCCGAATCTCCTGAACATCACATTAATAAGTTTATCCTAGCCATACAGTTAATGAATTTACAACACAAGGATGTAGTCTATTGGATTTTCCCTTATACTTTTGAAAACTCACCCTCCACTTGGTATTTCAATCTCCTTATTGGGTCCATAACAAACCTGGCCAAGTTCCAAAAGGATTTTCTAGGAAAATTTGGAGAAGAAACCATGTTTGGGGCATTAATGGTTGAGTTACTTGTTGCTACCATGGGGCCTAAAGAAAAGGTCAAGGATTTTAATCAACGTTTCACCACAATCCTGAACAAGTTTCAACAATAAGCAACCCCTTCCCAAGAGTTACAAATACAGGTTTATGAAAATGATTTGTCAATCATTTCTCACTAACTATATTTGACATCCAGGGGATCCTTTGCCATGAAATATTAGTTTCTTGTGAAATTATTTCAAATCTTCCAGTAAGGAAAATTGAAAATCATATATCATGGATGACAATTGCATGCAAAATTATCAATTTTTATGAAACATTGTTTCATATAAAAATTAAACTTTGGACTCTCGGGTTTGTTTACATGTATTTTTGTATTTTGTCCCTATTGAACATGGTTTTGTTGGAAGTGACTAGACTCGTGCTTTTGAGGTCCATGATTACAATACAATAAATGGAATTTGATTTTGATCCATGCAAGTACAAAAATACAAATTAATTTTTTTCCCATCAAACATGCCATTTCAACTTCTCATCTTATATAAAATGGGACATCTAAGCACTCGTTGGAAATATTATCATCTCCTTTATGACCTATTATGATAGTTTGATGATCTAAGGCTGGGTGAGTGGGTTACGTGCTTATGAAGCCAAAAAACCAAGGGGATCTGTCGTCACCCATTTTGATTAATTTTTTAATTTGCGTCAAGCAATGTATATATTTGTTTTTGACATTATTCCTAAGTGTTGTGCTTGTTTTTCCACTTGGGTGAGAAAAAAAAAAGCACTTAACTACCTTTTTAGACCAACAAAATAATAAAGACAATAGTTAGTTGATTATTGGATCAAGCATGAAGTAAATAAGAAAACAAATAAGAATAAATATACAACTAAATTAAGCGTGCATGAGACAAAAATAAAAAATTCACAATGGAACAAGGAATAACTACCAATGGAAAGGGTCTTTGAATTTATAACACCGTGGAGAAACACATGGACTTATGAGTCCCCTCTTCCTCCTTGGGAGGGCCCTTGAGGTCTCCAATATAGAGCTTCTTTCTCTTCTGACAATGGAGTGACAATGGTGAAGAACTGCTTGCTAAGATTCTCAAGAGGTGAGAAGGGTATCACTTGATATGGATGCAAGAATGGCTCGAGGAGAAATATGGATTCCTAAGAAAAAATTCAACAACATAAAAACACATCAAACTCTTACTTTGTGTGCATGCCCAAAGCTTGTATTTATAGGCTTCATGCAATATTTTACATAACTAGTTCATAGTGTGAATAGGGGCCCTTTGGAGGTACCTCATAATCTATAAATGGAGGTACCTCCTAGTCTATAAATGGCCCCAAGGCTAGATTTCGACGTGAATTGGGCCTCTTGTCATGGTACATCTCGGGATAGAAGTGGGTGAGGCCCGATCAAAATCATTAATGCTTTGTTTCTACATCTGCATGAGTTTCTGTGGATACAGTCGCACAACATGTGCAAGTTGTGCATATTTTGTTGCGTTGGCCCGCGTAGATGTGCACAAGCAGACCTTTAGGAGACTGCACAGAAAATTAGGGAACCATTTGTATAGTTTTTTGACTTGCTGAATGAATCCTATTAATGCTAGATGCATGCTTGTTGTTATTTTTCATTGGTACTTTATTCAACCATTGTCGGTATTGTTGTGAACGATTTTTCAATGATTAGATATGTCTACTTATGTATGAGGTTAGAAACATATGTATAGCTGAAATACATCATCATTTATTCTGCTTGTGATGTCATTGTGTAGAAGAGTAGAAGAAAATATAGAGGGGACTGTAAGGAAAATTTGTTGGAAGGAGAGGAGAAAATTATTTGAATTGAGTTTTCTTTGAAAAAAAGGGATAAAAAACTTTGTACAAACGAGGCAGGAATGCCCCATATTCGTATCATGAAACCCGAAATGTATGACTGTAACTGAAAGATGCTGATGAAGTGGATATCTACAGCGCCCTAAGGGGCATCAATAACAACAGATGACGGTCCTGATGAGTGAAATGACTCTGAATCGAGGAATGAACAACTGTGTAATGTGTCAATGAATCAGAGGCATTGATGACCTATCAAATTCAGAGGTCTTCGACGACTACAAAAAAATGCAACGGTCACATAATAAGACCCATCGTAACATGAAACTATTTTGAGGTCGAATGTTGTGGGGGTCAATGGAATCAGAAAGCAATGAGGACTCTTTCTGTGTTTTTTGAGACTCATCATTCATAAGGTAACGAGAGTTAGGATACTACCACCTTCCTAGAAACTTGTGCTAACGTCGATAGGTATGGAGGCGCGACAAAAAGAAGGAAATGGCTCCTTGAAATCAAGTGATCGAAATGGTATTAGAAAATGTACTAGGAATAAAGTGGAGTAATTGGTAACATGGATGAAGTTCAAAATATATGGGACTCAAGAACTTCTCGTGGTTGGGGTTGTATTGATGAATGGAAGAAACCATAAAACATAATCTGGAGTCAGGGAGACTACCATATATTGGGATAAAATGTTCTAAATGGATGAGACTGCAATGAGGTGTAGGATAAATCAAAGCACAAAGATTTGGGACAAAGGAGTTTGAGATACTCGGGGTGTGGCCGCGAGAAGGATATTTTGCAGATATGGCTATGAAAATTGGATGCCCCAACCAAGGGCGACATGTGTTACTTTTTTCCAGGTAAAAAATGCCACTAGCTATGATGGAAACAAATTATTGTACTTGCTGGAAATAAACGGGTGATTTATACAATTACCAAATGAATAAAAAATGATTGGGGTTGAGTATACACATACAAAAATGGGTGCCCCATTGGAGAATGGCTTGGCATACTTGGGCCACAAGTTTCTTAAGAGTTGACTGATGAAGGGTGGGGGCCCCATGAGTGGGCTTCTCTACTAGGTAGATGAATGGAGGATGAACCTGTAGATGGGTAATTGTTGTTGGATGATATGGAGGGATAATGAAAATACAGAGGTGCATTTAATGTAAACAAAACAATGTGATTTAATAGTCTGAAATGGGAAGGTTAGCAATATGATGAGAAGAAACATGAGGTTCATTCTGTGAAGTGAAAAATTATTAAGAATCCCAATCCTAAGGGGTAAGAACAACATGAGTTTCAATTTTACAAGGGAAACTATCTGTGGGATGAATCATGTGGGAGAGACTGCTATCAGTTGATAGTACCAAAAATGAAATGGAGGTGATGGTACCGTAGAGCCAGGTATGGCGATCTTAAAGGTGAATGTTAGAGGGTGTGACTGGGAAATGAAATTGTGTTCAGAAGGAGTAAGCACTTGCCAGTTTTGAAAACATACCTGAAGGGGCCATAGAATGACATGATTGTAATGGGTTGTAAATCTTCATATAAAGTACCTACATACAAAAACCAAATACTTTAAATGAAAAATATCTGATGTTAAAGAACATATGAAAACTATTTGATAAAAATGATAGTGAACACGCATACTTGTGCTTGAGGATAGGATATGGCTCCCTGAGACATATAAATGACATACAAAACAAAATATACAAACCTTTAGATGAGAGTGTCAGGATCGTGTTGTCACAAACGATCTGAAAAATGGAGCTCCTGGGCTCTTGGACAATGGCTTGGAAGTTTGGGAGGGGAACATATATATGGGAGTGGGGCCCATAATTCCACCTCATTTGTACTTGCATTACTTGAGCTCTAGTACACTTGTTGGGAAGTGTTTTCAAGCTTTGATAGGTCATGGGTGATCTGATTCGACTAGCGGGAAATACTAGTGAGTAGTCAACACCTCCCACATTTTTTGTAATTTATGTTTTTGGGGTTGGAGGATGTCCAAACACACTTATGAGTGGAGAAGAGATATTGTGTGGGTGATTGGATTATACATGCATAGGTTTGTGTGGGTATAATATGGTTTCACGTGCACTATGCACAAAGGTAATTGAAACAGTCATGCAAAGGGCTGCACGACTGTTGCAATTTCTCCCGCACATTTGAGTGTGACTGTCTAGTGGAAAGTCACACAACCTTGCACACCCGTGAAGGAAAAAATCATGTAACAATGTGCATATGTTTGATGAGAAGCTACATGGATAATGTGTGACTGTATGAGATACATGCACACAGACTTGTGCGACTGTATTTTTCACAGTTGTGTAGGCCTGTATGACTGTTTAAGGGATAGTCGTGTTGATGTGTAGTAGTTATTTTTGTATTTTTTGGATGATTTTGTCTAAATCAACTCTTTTTGGGTTATTTGTAGGTGAGATTTGATACTCCAAGATATCGATATGGTGGCGAGAGAGGGAATGGGAGAAACTCCCTAGAGATGTGGGGGGGATGTGCATATTCGACAGAGGTTGGCTCGCACAGGTCTGCTGAAGTTTTTTTATTTTTCCCTAGTGAGGTCTTAGGAGGGTTTGCTTTAGTTTTGGTTGGGATATGGAGACCCAACCTTCATGCTTTCATGTTTCACAGACATGAGTTATGACTTTTAGTGGAGGTTGAACTCTATTTTGTGACAGGGCTCTCGTTCAATAGTATGGAGCTAGATGCATAGCCTGGCATACCCGCGAGAGAGAGGGTGGATGAGATGGAACTCCACCATTAATCTATTGAGGAGCCATTGACTAGGGATTCAATCATATTATTGAACATCGACTCACTACTAACACATGTGGTCTATGCCATGGTGGTACAAATCTATGGGTTGCTAGGGACCCAATAGATTTCTGGATCACACTTGTCAATGGTAGAGAGGGATTTAGACAAGGAGATGTTTTCATGGGAACGCATGATGCACACATTTATGGTTTCTAAGTTGGACCAATGCCTGACAACACAATCATGGGATTTTGGGTTTGGATTGGTGTTGTGCAACATATTTCTAGAGAGGGTGGTATTGTTGCGCCTGCATGTGATTTTGGAGCAACCACCTGCACGTGAGTTGCAACTGAGTCGGTGGGTGCATTTGTTGGCTCACCATGGAGGTGGGGAGTGTTAATGTTTTATGCTATTATTATAGTTCTTTGCATTTCAATAGATAACAACAATATAAGAACAAGATCACTGAGAAATACACATTCACAAGAGACACAACATTTATCCTGGGAAAACCTCCAGGGGAAGAAAACCCAACAAAAATTCCTTATCATAAATTGCCAATACAATGTCAAGAGATAACTCAAACCAACACAGATAGTCCTCTCCAAAAGATGCGCCACTCTTCTCCCCCTCTCCTTTGCCAATAACAGATCAGAACTTGTCTCTCAAACTGAGCAAGTGAGTTGTGATCAAATGAGGCACTAGCCTCCTATATTTATACAAGTTCTGGCACGTGTGAAGTGTCTCTTCACTGGCAGGGCCGACTTCTCAATATGGGTGGGTAAACCCACCTTTATTATATCTCTGGGTCTCTTAATTAACTGCTGGGGCCGGCTTCTTATTCTGCCTATTATAATTGTCTGTTGACCAATCCGCAAAAGGGGATTTGGTCCTAATACAATTACCGACATGATTAATCCCCATTGTGGATTAATCAT
>JASDQU010102245.1:136651-158735 GCA_032191745.1 Picea mariana
CTTTCGTCGATCATCGACGTCGGCCAAAAAATGTCGATATGAACCATGAGAAATGAAATAAGTCATGACCATCCGATGCGAAATTTTGATGGATCCTGATCGTTGGTGATTTAAACGTGAAGCTATAAAATTCAATAACTCGGCAAGCCACGTCACCGTCTGGATCGTTGGTGATTTAAACGTGAATATATCAAATTCAAGAACTTGAAAAGCCACGTCACTGTTTGAATCATGAGTTTCATAATGCCACGTCAATTGCCACGTAGGTTTTCATACTGCCACATCAGAAGCCACATCACACACCATGTTAGTTTCCATGTCATCTTCCATGTTACTCTGTTGCCACATCATCTTTCACGTCAGCTCATGTGTCACCAAATGCGTAATCATTGTACGAATATTTGTTGCAATCATCGATGATCAAAGGATTTTGGTTGCATTTTCTAGAGAATGGAACTTTATATTTACATGTCGATGAACGCATCGGTAATCGACGTGTTTGAAAAAAAAAAATTAATAGCCACTGGAAAATCTTTTCGCCAATCCTCGATAGTCTATCAGTGTTGAAAAACTTCTCGTTCAAACAATGTATGGGATCATGCATACATTCGTCGATGTCGATTTACCACGAGCTCACAATGGATCACAATCATCCATTTCTCTATTACAACCGTCCATTTCTATGTTACATGGTTTCACCATGAAAGCAACCATGTTAGTGCCATGTGTCATGTCCAGTGTTGAGTTAGCATGGTGTGCTAACAAGACCTGGAGGAAATGATGATATCATAGCCATGTCATTCAACACACATGCAAGGGGTCCACGTGGTGGACACATCAGGTAGAAGGTTTTCATTGATCAATAGCACATTGTATGCCACGTGTCATGCCACGACAACTACACGTAATGCTGCAATTGGTCCACACGTCATGGAAGGATTGAGCCATGCCAGGATTGAGCTACGTGTCTCAAAGGGTTCCACATCGTATAAGATATCAGAGGTTTGTTGAAGTTATGTTGCATTGAAGGCCTGTGGGTCGATATCCCGGGGCTTGAAACCTATGTGGTCTCGATATCCGAGGAATGTGAAACCAATCAATGGTCAAGATTAAATCAGGGATTGGATCAGACAACTCATGTGCGTCGAAGTCATGTGGTGTGTTTGGTTGGGTAAAGAACATATCAACGATCACGATATGTTCAAGGATCATATCTGATGTCTCAACATTGAGGGATTGTGTGAAGAATCATGTGCAATGGAAGGAAGCTAAAGACATGGTTCAAAGGATTATTGCAGCCTGAGTTGAAGAATAATCAAGGCATCTTGAGATGACTCCATGAAGACGACTTTTGGCACAAATGGGAGATGGGTTTGATATAAATAACGATGCCATGAGAGTGGATTTGTAGGTGTGGAAACATGTGTTTGTAAGAGGAAGAGAGTTGAGGCTCAGAGGCTCGAATGAAAATAAAAGAGTATGGTGAAGTTATGAGATTGTAGAGCTGAAAGTGAAAGAGTACAGGTATGCAAAAGAAAAAATAAATGGAATCTAAGGCTATGAGGTTCGAGGTCGAGAGAGTGGATGAAAGAAAGGCAGATGTGAATGTGTAAGGGTCGATGGGAGGTGCAAGTTTTAAGGAATTTATGAATTCATGTAGAATGTGAATTTGTGGAAAGTTCTGTGAAAATAGAGACAAAACAATAGATTTGTACAAGTGAATACTTGAAGGAAAGAGACAATTTGATATTATTGGCAGCTTGAGGATCTAGTGTCCCCTGCAGGTTGGTGCCTGCAAATATTGCAGTTGTAAGTTGGTGCTTGTAGGAAGTGCTAAGTTGGTGATCAACTAAGGGGATTTCTATCTACTATAGGTTGGTGCCTGCAGATATTGCAACAATAGGTTGGTTCCTACAAACAGTGCTAAGTTGGTTCTCAACTAAGGGGATTGGTGTCTCCTGAAGGTTGGTGCCTACATGATTTTATAAAATAATTGTTTAGTGGTTTTCTCCCATTTGGGTTTCACATTAAATCTTTGTGTACTATGGATTGTATGGTTATATATTTATCATTAACTGCTATGGTTGGTAAAGTAAATACATTGATAAATATTGTAAGAAAAATATTGTGAAAAGAAAAAGTAGTTTTATATTGATTCACCTCAACTCTAAATATATGTAAGTTTTCCAACATTTTGCACATGATAAATTTGATGATGAAGTGTTCACTGAAAATGCACACAACTGGGTAGAAGTGATAAAAAGAAAATCATAACTAGATCTTACTATTTTCAAAACCCTCTCTATGAATGAGAAAGTGGAGGTGATTACACAAACTGTTGCAACTACTATCTGAGGGGTGACAACTGAAAGAGAAGCTGAGGAAGTGAGAATGGAAGTAGAGGTTGAGTGGAAAGCTTGTGAAGTAGAATAAAATAGGGCAGCCCAAGAGAAAGAGAAACATAGGAAAATCGAAGAAGAATTGAAAAGGAAAGAGGCCAAAGAGATCACTCAAGGGGAACTGACATAAGAAGAAGTTAGTACAGAGCTTGAGCAAGATAAAGGAGTTAAGGAGAAACAAAAGCTAGAAGAGCACCAAGTATATGGGGATAAAGGAGAAACACAGGGGACCCAAGCAGATTCATAAGCATCAACTAATTTGCTGAAGGATGTTCCTCCCACGTGGATTCCTCCTCAAATCATTGTGTATCTTACCAAGAAAGATGATGAATATGTGGAGATAGTTAAGATCCCAATCATAAATGAGTCCAATATAGACCTTGGGAGAACACCTCTAGGCAATTGACAAATAAAGGGAATGCCTATGGATACTAATGTTGGTGAGAAAGCCGAAGAGCAACAAATCAAAGAGGAAAATTCACTAGAAGGTGTTGTAGAAGAAGAGATCGAGGAAGAAGAAAAAAATAAGGTAGCACCTAAACATGGGAAGACTGTAGCCAAACAAGAGATTGGAAAAGATATTGGACAGGAGCTTGGAAAGGTAACCTTGGAAGGTAGGACAAAGGAGCAGACCGTTATCCCGACAAGTGAGGAAAAAATTGTTAACCCATCCACCACATCGTTACCCAGGGATGGTGAGAAACATGTAGTGTCAATGGAAAACAAAGAAAATGATACAACATCTCAAGAGAATATTACTGATACCTCTAAAGGAGGAGTGACTGAGAAAGCAAGAAAACCTGGTCAATCGATGGATGATCCAAGCAATGGACAACTGATAGACCAAGAGGTGGAGAATGTGAGACAATAGGTAAAAACAATGGATAAAGGAAAGACCCCTATCATAGAGCACTTTCACACTCCAGGAAGCATGGGAAACATATTGGCATGGGGTGACCGACCAATACTCGAGCCCTTAGATGAGGTAGATGACATTGAGTCAATAGCTTATGATAGGAAGAGGCATCTTCTAGTGAAAATAACATAGAGAAAGATGAAACTGACTCTAGATAGCATTGTAATAATGACATCTGAAGAAACTTGTTTGATGCCAAGAAGGCTAGGGTCAGTGAATTGTTAGGTGCGGGAATGTCCATCTCTCATGCCACAATTAATAGAGTTAGAGAAGAAGAAATAGAGGTAGATGATATGAAGAAGGAATTGGAGTCTCTTCAGCATCAAGTATATTATTATAAAGACACTACTAAAGCAATATTATTTCTAAGGGAAGATTTTTTGGAAGAGTATGGTAGGTACACGTTAGTAAGAGATAATTTTATGGAAAATATTATAGGCTATTAAGAAGAAACTTTTTTATGCACAATAGCTTACAAGGAAATGTTGAAATGGGACGAAAGAGCGTCTAGGAATTTGCATCATATTGAATATATAAGGGAAATACATAAAGGTTGAGGCAAAGCATATCATGGAATTAGGATCCTAAGTGATGACAACATTACAAGAATGCAAATGGACATGGAATATTGGGTTCAATTTGTTATTGAGCCGAGAAGAAAAATGCAAGATAGATGGGATGAATGTCTCAAGAACTGGGAGAAAATTTATGGTGTAATGACATAACTTCAATTTCCCAAGTTCAGGTCACTTGAAGGATTTTAGGGTCTAGGGGAGTTAATAAAGCACTGCAGAGCCAGTGATATGAAGTATGAAACAAATTTTCACAAAATAATCATCATGGAACTGAGACAAGTGAAGAGATACATGGGAGATACAATTAAAATGATTTCCATCCTGGAGCGTGTGACTATCAAAGTGGACAAATACATGAAGTGCACCAAGGAGATGGGGGAATTACTCAACACATCCATGGAAAAACACCGATTTCCCTACATGCACACATGAGAGGATATTTTCTCTCAATGGGAAGAGTATGATAAGGCACATCCAATGGATCATTCGTTTCATGCATAAGAGTCGTCTTAGAGAGAAGAAGTTTTTTATTTTATTTTTATTTTCTAATTTTTCTTAAAAACAACATTGTTACTATGTTTAGAAATTTTGAATTTAATAAATAGTAAGATTGAACACACTTAAAAGGTCGATGGTTTTTGTAAAGAATTTTTGGATTAGAATATCATAGAATTATTTTCGAAGCGCAATTCAAAATCTCAGAAGGAGCCAAGGCGATTTTATCAAATCGGTGTGTATGCTTTCTCATGAATATATTGATTTGGGATATGATTAAATGCTACATGTGTCCAATAATACTTTAAATAATTTTCAGTTATCTCATTTGATTAAATAATTTTCTAGGTAAATTTTGGTAAAACGTAATTTATTTGATAACTAGTTTCTTTTATGTGAACCTTGATAAGTATGAAATTATTTCTTACTTTTTTGTCTTAGTATATGTTTCTTTATTAATATTAATGAGTTATTGTGTTCTTAAGTAGTATTTAATCAAATATCAACTTCCCTTGGTATTATTGCTTGAGGAATTTAGACTCAAATATTGTTTACTTACCATGGCTAAGGGTTATCCTGAGCTCAGATTTATTCAAAAAAAAATTTCATTTGGTTTTATTCTCCCATTAGATAGAAAGAAAACATAAGAAATGAAAAAATAAGGAACAAAAAGAATGAATTTGAACAAATTGTTAAATCCCATCGAACAATTGACGAGTTATTAATCAAGAGGATTTTTCTACACCAAACTCAGAGGAGTCTAATTGGGCCTCATCCTTGGATTTAATCCCTCATGTTGAGTAAAAGGGAATCCAACCCCCTCAACATAAATTGTGCTAGAAGGAGGGATTGATGCATGTTAACCCATACAAACAACCCACATAAAGAAAATCCAAAGTCTGAAGGTACATCCTTTGAAAATACTTCACTCGGGATAGGAAAATTTTTGGATACCATCCTAAAATCCCATACATAGTATCTCACCAGGAAGTAAATGTTTTCACAAGAATCACTAGAGAATACACTAGAAAAATTAGGGTGTTACCCACAACCCCATTACTTCCTCAAAGAAGGAGAACTAGAAGACTAGGTGTATCCCCATCCGAGCATACCTTAGTAAACATGGTCGAAGATATAGTATATTTTTCCTTACTTGAAATAGAACAACCTTTCAACTTAATCCCTTATACATTGAAATTTACTCCTCCTTCCAACAACTACTCTGATCATTGGGAATATTATGAACCCAAAGCATAACCAGAGTAAGTGGAATAAGAATCAAAAGCTTCAGACTACGGATAAGATCACATGGGATACAATAATGATCGAGGTGGACATTTGTGGCAACCCAATTATTCTATTGGCTAAAAATAGAGTTTCCATCTTGGCAGTTTTTCTAAAGTTTTTTAGGTCCCAAACTTCTGGGACCGTTTTGAGGCCCTAAACGACGTTTTTTTGGCTTGACAATGCCTATAATTTAATCAAAGTCAAATGCTAGAATGAATGGAATGTGTACTTGGCTAGACCTTTCTGACGAGGTACCAATCGCCCCAAATGGAGATCGTACGCAAAAGTTGTGCCCCCAGAAAGTTGATGTATCAACTACTCTTATCAGGGCCCACAAACTTTTTGGCGTTTCATCTCCCGAGGTTAGGGTTTTGGATGTTTAGGGTTTTATCATTTATGCTTTATGTTAAAAATTACTTTGGAGCCTCATTGTAATCATGTTCTTACGAAGCGCATAGTTTTCACATATCTTCTTAGAGATAAGCTACCACCATTGTAGTGAGTTCATTTCACTATGTATTTTCTTTTACAACCTCTACATATTTCATTCTTTAATAGAAATCGAGTATTACTGTACCTTTGTGTTTCTGTCTTATTTCGATGTTTCATTTCATTCCCTCATAAATTTGGATCAATGGTATCATAGCGGTATGCTCTTTATCTGTTTATTTGTGCATGTCCCCAATAAGGTCAAGGTATAAGGCATTGAGACTCGAACTAGTTGAGCACTTGGAAGAATGTTCTCACCGACCCTGACAGCCGCCCATAGCGGAGGAAAAGAGAGATGAGGGAGTAGGAGGTCCTATCAAGCTATTGCTCACGGAATTCCTTGGCCAACAGGGGAACAAGATGATGGATCATTTTTCCCAAATCCTTTGGCGATTGCAGATGACAATAGATGCATCTTTGTCAAGTGGCCACTTTTGAGGCGTCACCCCCTTCAAGGTACAAGTTAATTTTGATATTCCCATATTTGAAGGTCAGATAGATGTGGATGCTTTAAATAAGTGGTTAAATATACTATAAGGTTATTTCTCTGTCCATAATTTTTCCAATAGGGAAAAGATCATCTTTGCGCTCGTTAAGGTGATCCCCTGTGTCAAACATTGGTGAGAGACTTACTGTGAGAAGAACTCCATAGAGGAGTCTATAATATTTTGGGTCGAGCCCACTTGGGACTATTTTATGGATGTCGTCAAGGAAGAATATTACCTTGTTAAAACTACGACGAACAATATGCGAGATGAACCACATTGCATCAGGAGAGGGACCGAATAGTGTCATAGTTCACAAATACCTTCCATAGCTTGTGCACCAAACTGGGTATCAGAGAGTTCAAGTGACATATGGTTCTAAAATATCGTGGGGCTCGACATAGGTACATCCAAACAGAAATGGAGTTTTTGGACATCTTTTTGCTGGGAGTTGTGTGTCAATATGTTGTCAAAATAGAGAAACAATTTAAGCAGATGAATAAGCAGGACTTTGGATGTGCAAATGCACCACAAAAAAAATATAGAAAAGGAAGTCCCAACACACCGAACAAAGGACAAAAAAGGATGGAAAACCTTAGGACAACTAACCTAAGCCACAAACAAATAAAGGTAATGGGAAGACAAATAAAGACACCCGGAAATGGTGCGAGTTCCATAAAAGTCTCTAGCACAACATCGATGAATGTTGCTCAAAGCGACCATTAGTGGCCAAGATGAAAACCTTAGAGTCAGATCTAGGCTCCGACTCTGATTCACATCCATACAATGTGTTGTCGCAAGAGTTGGTTCTAGGCTATAATAGAGCCAAGCCTTAGCACATTTTAAATGAAATAAATTTTTTCACTCGGACTTGACTTGGGTTGCATGCAAGTAAATTTCGAGATAACCTCAAACCACTTTTGATTGGAAACTGCCCCTTCCAACTCGAGAGGGATCTCTCGAAAATATGTCACAATAGGATATTCAGTAAACTTAACAGTGGGCAGATCTGTGGGTAACGAAAATTTTTGGCTTTTTTTTAGGGTTGGTGGGTTGGACCAGGAGGTAGTCCATTGGGAATGGAGTCAAATGATCAAGAAAATAATAAGAGCATTTTGACGATGGAAATCCATGGAACAGAGGCGAGGTAGAAGTTGATTACAAAGAGAAGGATTTATAAAAGTATGGCAGCAGAATAGAGAGAAAACATATCAAAATGCAAGGAGCACTTAGCAATGAGTGAATTCCAAGCATAAATCAGTGGAAAGAGATGGTTGGACAGAGCATCTATCCAAGGATGAATTCTGAACCTTCAGATCTCTAGAAAAAACAACCTATAACATGTCCTACAATAGAGCATCTAACAAACAGATGAATTCCATTACAAACACAGTCACAAATCGGGAAGAAAATGGAAATAAAACCAAGTGAAATGATGCGAGAACGAAGCAATAAGACATTCTCTGCAAACAAAGTCACAAGAATCTCTACTGTAGATTAAAAATGGCTCTGCACTCTTTTATTTAAACAATAAAACAAATGCTACAGCCCAGGAGTACTACTCCTATGTGTCTTTTCCTCCCTTTTTCTCTCTCCAAGAGATATACAATATATAATCCTTCAGCATATAACAGATGAGAAACGACCTCAAAACCGACTGAGAAATGCACTGGCAGTTATTTAACTGAAATCTAGGCATGTTCGTACATTTCTGGGCCATGTCTGCACAAAAACGAAGCACCGTCTTGTGGGTCACTTTTGTATGCCTTCCTGAGCTCTAAATTCGGATCCAAAGATACCAATGGAAATCTTAGGATATTTAGATGTCAATCGACTATTCAAACATGTAAAATGACCTCTCCAAGGTTGAGAAAAGTGATTTTTCCCACAGGTAGTTTTTTTTGGAAAAAACCTGCGATTTCGATGGCTAATAGGCCGAAAACAAAGGTATCTTAGCTGCCGAAAGTCCTGGCTTTCGATGGCTAACAGTGCGATTTCAGAGCACTGTAAGCCACCGAAAGTCCCGAAACCCCGATTTTGGGTTTTGGGTTTCGAGAAAACGAGCAGTGGTCAAAATCTTTATGTCGGCAAAACCCCCGACTGCTGAAAACCCGAAATGGTGACGTGGCATTTTGGTAAAACCTTATTATAGCAATTTTATGTCGTTATTGCATTCTTTTCGCACCTACTCGTGAGCTCTTCCTCCATATGGCTTGATGCATGGCGCTTGAATGCTTGGTCTCAGCCGATACACTTTCGACAACTAATGGCATATGAAACCAGAGATTTAAGCTACCGAAAGTCTACACTTTCGGTAGCTAAATACTATAAATTTTTTCCTCCTAAGCTACCGAAAGCCAAAATTTCAATATTTGTTCCAACATAGGCTCCATCTAGGGATGGTTCTTTCCTAAAAATCGCTAAGAACAGTAGACCACGTGCCTGCATCCATTGGGCGACCCGAAATAATCCTTATCAAATTCTGACCCCTGTCACTTTACTTGCAACTTTCCGAAACAAAAAAACCGCTTATGCATTCATTGGGCTATGGAATCGTAATGCCTTAAAACAAAACCATACTGGATTCCAAACTAAGCTGGAAACATATTGAAAACCACTACTGTACTCTAATGCTCAAATTCAAGCTTATTTATATACACCACCTACTCTAATTTATATCACTTCTTTTTTTTGAAGTATAGGAAAAATTCCAAATCAACCAAGCGAGTATCTGACTAACAAACTTAATTATGCTTCCATATTTGAGCAGAAAACTGATAGGAGCAACTGCAAATTTCAAAACATGCCCTGGAGCAGGTACTTATAGTTTTGAAATTTAGACTTCAAGAAGTTGGAAATAACAAATCCAGTCCCCCATTTTGACTCCATATAAATTGCTACTGGATCATAGAGGGGAAGAGATATACCACTTTCAGAATTAATCAATACTTCCTCCTGTTGGGAAAGCTGTCTGAAATGTTTTTGCGCACTTTGTCCACTGCTGATTTTTTCTTCCACTGGTGCAAAAACGTCGCACTGAAACTTATTGGTCTGTTGCTCAATAGTTTCTAAACAGGGAGGAGATATCAATTGTTTTAGTAACCCTTGCTTATGTCCTTCATCTGCTGTCCAAAGATCTTCTTGGTAGCTGTCATACATAGGCTGATCTATTTCATGATGTTGTTGATTTCTTTCCTATTGAACCAAAGTTTCTTGCTACTCATCATCTTCAGAAACACTTTCATCACATTCATCAAACAAAGGAGGACTGTCACAAATTTTCACGTGTGATGAAAAATAAATCTGCTCTTCTTGTTCTTATGGATATTCATCATAAACGGGTTCAACAGATAACTCAGGAGTGTCATCAGTTAGACAAATTCTAGGAATATCAATTGTGAAGCTGTCTATCTCAGATCCACACTCCTCCAAATCATAGTTTAAAGCATCTTCAAACAACAAACATTTTTCAAGGTTATTAAACATGACAACCCTATCTTCTTCATGAAACAAAACAGTGTGTACAAGATGATCCTCTGGCAGGAAATCATCATCATAAATTGGTTTACTAACTTCCTCTAAAGTCCCATGGCTGTCATGATTTAAACTTAGATTTTCATTTTCAGTAATAGAAGAAGTTTCACTCACATGTTCAGGACTGTGTGAATGCTGTAAATCTGTGTAAGCAAGGGCTGTAACATAACTGTTCAGGAGCAGATCTATCTCTTCTTCTGTTAAAGGAGGAGGTGGTCTGTGTAATTTCTGGATCAAGCAACTATTGTTTTCTTTCTCTTCTGCAGGTTGGTCGTGATGTTGAATGTCTTCTTCTTGAATATGTACACAAGAGCTATCATATCTAGCTTCTTTATGAGCCAACTCTTCCTCATACTGATCGTCTTCATCAACTTGAGAAATTTTTGATATTTCTTCCTCCTCTTCAAGAGGATTTGTTTGATCTTTTTGTCTTATAAATTCTATATTACAACAATCTTCAAAACGTATTTCAACTGAGTAGATTCTTTTACAATGTTGATGAAAACGTATGTGAAAATATTTTAATGAAGGAATACTGGAATTGGGTAAAGATTTATACCAGAGTCTAGCATCTCTTTCCAATGAAAACATAAACAGTTTCATGAGGACATCTTCACGATGTATGTTTAATTCATCCATGAGCTTGTGGAATTCAAACAAGTGTTGAGCGGGATTGTCGTCCACATATTCTCCAAATTTAGGAAGGACATCTTCCCAAACTTTAATGTCTGGAACAGTGTTGGGAAAACCATAAACATTTGTAAAGTCCAGAGGAGCAAACCTTGTAGCAATCCGAGCAATGAACAAATTTGACATTTTGAGACCAGTGGAGTCGCCAGTGAATCATGTAGAGTCTTCGAACCAAGGAGTCGTCAAGTGAATGATCACAACCAATTGAATGCCTATCCCTTGTTCACCATCAAGAAATAGATCTGAAATTTTTTTCATATCCCAGGGAAGATAACTTCTTTCCTCCATCCCCGACAACGATGCCAGAAAATGTTGTCGCAAGAGTTGGTTCTAGGCTGTAATAGAGCCAAGCCTTAGCATATTTTAAATGAAATAAATTTTGTCACTCGGACTTGACTTGGGTTGCATGCAAGTAAATTCCGAGATAACCTCAAACCACTTTTGATTGGAAACCGCCCCTTCCAACCCGAGAGGGATCTCTCGAAAATATGTCACAATAGGATAATCAATAAGCTTAACAGTGGGAAGATCTGTGGGTAACGAAAAGTTTTAGGTTTTTTTTAGGGTTGGTGGGTTGGACCAGAAGATAGTCCATTGAGAATGGAGTCAAATGATCAAGCAAATAATAAGAGTGTTTCAGCGATGGAAATCCATGGAACAGAGGTGAGGTAGAAGTTGATTACAAAGAGAAGGATTTATAAAAGTATGGCAACMGAATAGAGAGAAAACATATCAAAATGCAAGGATCACTTAGCAATGAGTGAATTCCAAGCATAAATCAGTGGAAAGAGATGGTTGGGACAGAGCATCTATCCAAGGATGAATTCCGAACCTTTAGATCTCTACAAGAAACAACCTATAACATGTCCTGCAATAGAGCCTCTAACAAATAGATGAATTCCATTACAAACACAGTCACAAATCGGGAAGAAAATGGAAATAAAACCAAGTGAAATGATGCGAGAATGAAGCAATAAGACATTCTTTGCAAATAAAATCACAAGAATCTCTGCTGTAGATTAAAAATGGCTTTGCACTCTTTTATTTAAACAGTAAAACAAATTCTACAACCCAGGAGTACTACTCCTGTGTGTCTTTTTCCCCCTTTTTCTCTCTCTAAGAGATATACAATATATAAGCCTTCAACATATAATAGATGAGAAACGACCTCAAAACCGACTGAGAAATGAACTGGAAGTTATTTAACTGAAATCTGGGTGCGTTCCTACATTTCTGGGCCATGTCTGCACAAAAACACAACACCATCTTGAGGGGCACTTTTGGTTTCCTTCTCGATCTCTAAATGCATATCCGAAGATACCACTGGAGAGATTAGGATCTATATATGTCAATCGACTATTCAAACATGTAAAACGACCTCTCCAAGGTTGCGAAAAGTGATTTTTCCCACAGGTAGTTTTTTTTGGAAAAACCTGCAATTTCGGTGGCTAATAGGTCGAAAACAAAGATATCTTAGCTGCCGAAAGTCCTAGATTTCGGTGGCTAACAGTACGATTTCAGAGCGTCGTAAGCCACCGAAAGTCCCGAAACCCCGATTTTGGGTTTCGGGAAAACGGGTAGTGGTCAAAATCTTTGTGTCGGCAAAACCCCCGACTACCGAAAACCCGAAATGGTGACGTGGCATTTTGGTAAAACCTTATTATAGCAGTTTTATGTCGTTTATTGCATTCTTTTTGCACCTACTCGTCAGCTCTTCCTCCATGTGGCTTGATGCATGGCGCTTGAATGCTTGGTCTCAACCGATACACTTTTGGCAGCTAATGGCATATGAAACCGAAGATTTAAGCTACCGAAAGTCTACACTTTCGGTAGCTAAACACTATAATTTTTTTCCTCCTAAGATACCGAAAGCCAAAATTTCAATATTTGTTCCAACACAATGGGAAGTAGATCATTGATGCAGAACCTAGTGCCACAGTCGCTACCACCAAGATCCATCCAAATGAACCATAAGAGCCATAGAAAGGTGAGTGCCTTTTTCACTCGTAGATGTGGGTGAAGGGTTATCTTCTACATTTTGTTGTTGATAGTGAAAGAAAAAATAACCTCATATCAGTAGATGTTTTCAAACAGTTGGATTTGTTGACACCACATCCACAATCGTACAACATCGGGTGGCTTAGCCAAGGACGAGATATTCGCGTCAGCCAATAGTGTCACATGCCCTATGGTATCAAGCCATTCAAAGATGAGGTATTGTGTGATGTTACCCCACTTGAATTTTGTGATGTTATTTTATGCCAACCATATGTGTGGAAACTTCAAGTTGTATATGAGTCTAGACCTCATAGAGTCATTGTTATTGTGGGCATATAACTGTACATGACACCAGAGGTAGCTCCACCTACCACAATTTCCTTGGTCTCTGCTAATTAGTGCAGGAAGGTCATTTCCCACACTGGGAAATTTGTCATCTTCATGATTCACTCTCAAAGTGATAGGAAGGTCGCAACCACATCCATGGTCTCTGCACAGGGATCCTATATGCAACAGAAACAAGTGGAAAAAGTCGCGGGAGAATATTGGGACATCTTCACCTCACCTACCTGGGTGCCTCTGCACTGTCAGGTCAAGCATTAAATTGAGTTGACCCCTGGAACACCTTTTCCTAATGGGCCAATGTATTGGCACTCTCACCTAGAAAATGAGAAAATCAAGCACTAGATTCAAGATATGCTCCAAAAAGGGCACATTCGATCAATATCCTCACCCCACAGAATCCCAATCGGGCTCATGTAGAAGAAAGACGAGACTTGGAGACTCTGTATTGATTACATAGATTTGAACAAAATCATAGTCAATAATTGGTACCCAATTCCCCAAATTGACGACCTTCTTGATCAGCTCAAGGGGGCCAAGTACTTTAGCAAGATTGATCTGAATTTCGACTACCACCAGGTCCCCATAGAAAAAACAAATGTATGGAAGATTGATTTCAAGTATAAGGAAGGTATCTTCAATTGGTTGGTCATTCCCTTTGGCTTGACGAATTCCCTAACAAATTTCATGAGGTTAATGGACTATATCTTACGAACCTTCACCAATTCCTTTGTGGTTGTATATTTGGATGAAATCCTTGTTTTTAGCAAGAGTTGGGCATAAAATTTGCACCACATTCAGAAAGTCCTCCACACTCTGCGACAACACAAGCTATATGAAAACCTAGAGAAATGCTCCGTTGGCATGAAAAGGGTCCAATACCTCATATACATTGTATATGAGAATGGGGTGCATGTCGATCCAGCCAAGATCCAATCCATTCATGATTGACCAACCCCGACAACACTCACCGAGCTTCATATATTTTTAGGCCTTTTCAAATTCTGTCGTAAATTCATATTGGGGTTCTCCCATATCGCATGGAATCTCAACCAAGTGACCACTAGTGGTTCAAAAGCCAAATTTGTGTGGGGCAGGTCCCAACATAAAACCTTTGATGATATGAAACATCACTTATGAACATCCCTAGTGCTCGCTTTACCTAATCTGCAACAACCATTTGAGATTGAGACAAATTCTTCTGATTATGTTATTGGTGTCATTCTCACTCACCACGGTCATTAGATGGCCTATCATAGCGAGACACTCTCAAATTTCATCCGTAATTACCCCCCCATGAAAAATAAATGTATTCCATCGTACAATCCCGCCGCTAATGGAAGCTTTACATTCTTGGGATGGATACATTCATCCATACAAATTCATGCAGACACAAGGAAAATTGCAGAATGAATGGCATCAAATGTGGTCCACAAACTCACAACTGTTTCACCTCAACATTAAGTATAATAAAGGGATTACATTCTAGTCTATCCTCTAGTTGTTTTTGGACACCAATCTCACCAAATCCACTTCCTTCTACCCTCAGACTAATAGAAAGAAAAAGGTCATCAGTAGGATTATCATGCATATCTTGTGCATGTACAACTCCAAGAATCCATGCACATGGGATGAGAACCTTCCTTGTGTCGAGCACAACTACAATAGATCCCTCCATATCTTGACCGACCATATCCCTTTTCAGGTGGGCCTAGGATTTCAACCATTGGGCCCCATTGATGTAACACTTCCCCTTGCATCCACACAAGAAGAATATTCCCATGCTCAATATGAGGTTGAAAAAGAAACCAAATTCATTGAATGGATTCAACACATCCTCCAACATGTCCATGATATTTTGTAGAAAGCCAATGCTAAGTACAAGCACTGCCATGACCAACATTGGGTTCCCCACAAGTTTCAGGTGGGAGACAAGGTTTGGCTACATTTGCAAAAAGAGCACCTTATGAGATCCCATCAGAAGCTATGCTCACTTCACTATGGAACTTAAACCATCACCAAGGCTTTGGGCGACAATGCTTTTGAGTTAAGTATTTCCCCCCTTCCTTGGCTTGCACCCAGTATTGAATGTGGACCTCCTTCGACCATATTTTCCACCACTCCTAGACACATCGGAAGTGGCATAGCAATTGACACCTACAAAGATCAACCCTAACTACATGGAGCATGCAACCATTGATCAGATCATGGACACATAGGTTAAGGGAACCCGCCAACATAAGATCCAACTCTATCGGGTTGTCAAAGCAGGGAAGCTCCTGCACCAAGGCAAGTGGCTTATCAAGTGTCAAGTTCAACATAAGTTTCCCCATTTGATGGGGGAACTCCATGAAATGGAGGCCATTTCTTCCTAAGGGAGGAGGAATGATCCAGGTGTACATCGATGGCTGCTCACCTATTCTACTAGCTCAAAATGCAATTTTCATCTTGGTTTTTTTTCTATAGTTTTTCGTGTCCCAAACTTTCAGTGTCGTTTTGAGGCCCTAAACGACATTTTTTTTACTTGACATCACCTAGTTTATTAAAAAAGGTAGATTCTAGGATTAACAAAATGCGTACTCCTCAGCTAGACATTTCTAATGAGGTACCAAGCACACCAAATGAAGATTGAATGCAAAAGTTGCGCCCTAGGGAAGTTGACATATCAACTACTCCCATTCGGGCCCACAAACCTTTTGACGTTTCATATCCCAGGGTTAGGGTTTTGGATGTTTATGGTTTTATCATTTATGATTATGTTAAAAATGACTTTGGAGCCTCATTGTAATCATATTCTTGCGAATGTGCATATCCATCACATCTCTTCTCAGAGAGAAGCTACCACCATTCTAGTGAGTTCATTTCACTCTATATTTTCTTTTACAATCTTTTCATATTTCATTCTTTAATAGAAATCAAGTATTACTGGATATATATGTTTCTGTCTTATTTTTGTGTTTCATTTCGTTCCCTCATAAATTCAGATCAAATAATGAGGATAATAATAAACCTTGTTTGGCCAGGGATTCCTTGGCCTTACTTGGTCCTTTACACAAATTACCCAGACATCCAAAGAAGCTACTACCTAAATTTTACCCGAAAACATCCGAATCTCCTGAACATCACATTAATAAGTTTATCCTAGCCATACAGTTAATGAATTTACAACACAAGGATGTAGTCTATTGGATTTTCCCTTATACTTTTGAAAACTCACCCTCCACTTGGTATTTCAATCTCCTTATTGGGTCCATAACAAACCTGGCCAAGTTCCAAAAGGATTTTCTAGGAAAATTTGGAGAAGAAACCATGTTTGGGGCATTAATGGTTGAGTTACTTGTTGCTACCATGGGGCCTAAAGAAAAGGTCAAGGATTTTAATCAACGTTTCACCACAATCCTGAACAAGTTTCAACAATAAGCAACCCCTTCCCAAGAGTTACAAATACAGGTTTATGAAAATGATTTGTCAATCATTTCTCACTAACTATATTTGACATCCAGGGGATCCTTTGCCATGAAATATTAGTTTCTTGTGAAATTATTTCAAATCTTCCAGTAAGGAAAATTGAAAATCATATATCATGGATGACAATTGCATGCAAAATTATCAATTTTTATGAAACATTGTTTCATATAAAAATTAAACTTTGGACTCTCGGGTTTGTTTACATGTATTTTTGTATTTTGTCCCTATTGAACATGGTTTTGTTGGAAGTGACTAGACTCGTGCTTTTGAGGTCCATGATTACAATACAATAAATGGAATTTGATTTTGATCCATGCAAGTACAAAAATACAAATTAATTTTTTTCCCATCAAACATGCCATTTCAACTTCTCATCTTATATAAAATGGGACATCTAAGCACTCGTTGGAAATATTATCATCTCCTTTATGACCTATTATGATAGTTTGATGATCTAAGGCTGGGTGAGTGGGTTACGTGCTTATGAAGCCAAAAAACCAAGGGGATCTGTCGTCACCCATTTTGATTAATTTTTTAATTTGCGTCAAGCAATGTATATATTTGTTTTTGACATTATTCCTAAGTGTTGTGCTTGTTTTTCCACTTGGGTGAGAAAAAAAAAAGCACTTAACTACCTTTTTAGACCAACAAAATAATAAAGACAATAGTTAGTTGATTATTGGATCAAGCATGAAGTAAATAAGAAAACAAATAAGAATAAATATACAACTAAATTAAGCGTGCATGAGACAAAAATAAAAAATTCACAATGGAACAAGGAATAACTACCAATGGAAAGGGTCTTTGAATTTATAACACCGTGGAGAAACACATGGACTTATGAGTCCCCTCTTCCTCCTTGGGAGGGCCCTTGAGGTCTCCAATATAGAGCTTCTTTCTCTTCTGACAATGGAGTGACAATGGTGAAGAACTGCTTGCTAAGATTCTCAAGAGGTGAGAAGGGTATCACTTGATATGGATGCAAGAATGGCTCGAGGAGAAATATGGATTCCTAAGAAAAAATTCAACAACATAAAAACACATCAAACTCTTACTTTGTGTGCATGCCCAAAGCTTGTATTTATAGGCTTCATGCAATATTTTACATAACTAGTTCATAGTGTGAATAGGGGCCCTTTGGAGGTACCTCATAATCTATAAATGGAGGTACCTCCTAGTCTATAAATGGCCCCAAGGCTAGATTTCGACGTGAATTGGGCCTCTTGTCATGGTACATCTCGGGATAGAAGTGGGTGAGGCCCGATCAAAATCATTAATGCTTTGTTTCTACATCTGCATGAGTTTCTGTGGATACAGTCGCACAACATGTGCAAGTTGTGCATATTTTGTTGCGTTGGCCCGCGTAGATGTGCACAAGCAGACCTTTAGGAGACTGCACAGAAAATTAGGGAACCATTTGTATAGTTTTTTGACTTGCTGAATGAATCCTATTAATGCTAGATGCATGCTTGTTGTTATTTTTCATTGGTACTTTATTCAACCATTGTCGGTATTGTTGTGAACGATTTTTCAATGATTAGATATGTCTACTTATGTATGAGGTTAGAAACATATGTATAGCTGAAATACATCATCATTTATTCTGCTTGTGATGTCATTGTGTAGAAGAGTAGAAGAAAATATAGAGGGGACTGTAAGGAAAATTTGTTGGAAGGAGAGGAGAAAATTATTTGAATTGAGTTTTCTTTGAAAAAAAGGGATAAAAAACTTTGTACAAACGAGGCAGGAATGCCCCATATTCGTATCATGAAACCCGAAATGTATGACTGTAACTGAAAGATGCTGATGAAGTGGATATCTACAGCGCCCTAAGGGGCATCAATAACAACAGATGACGGTCCTGATGAGTGAAATGACTCTGAATCGAGGAATGAACAACTGTGTAATGTGTCAATGAATCAGAGGCATTGATGACCTATCAAATTCAGAGGTCTTCGACGACTACAAAAAAATGCAACGGTCACATAATAAGACCCATCGTAACATGAAACTATTTTGAGGTCGAATGTTGTGGGGGTCAATGGAATCAGAAAGCAATGAGGACTCTTTCTGTGTTTTTTGAGACTCATCATTCATAAGGTAACGAGAGTTAGGATACTACCACCTTCCTAGAAACTTGTGCTAACGTCGATAGGTATGGAGGCGCGACAAAAAGAAGGAAATGGCTCCTTGAAATCAAGTGATCGAAATGGTATTAGAAAATGTACTAGGAATAAAGTGGAGTAATTGGTAACATGGATGAAGTTCAAAATATATGGGACTCAAGAACTTCTCGTGGTTGGGGTTGTATTGATGAATGGAAGAAACCATAAAACATAATCTGGAGTCAGGGAGACTACCATATATTGGGATAAAATGTTCTAAATGGATGAGACTGCAATGAGGTGTAGGATAAATCAAAGCACAAAGATTTGGGACAAAGGAGTTTGAGATACTCGGGGTGTGGCCGCGAGAAGGATATTTTGCAGATATGGCTATGAAAATTGGATGCCCCAACCAAGGGCGACATGTGTTACTTTTTTCCAGGTAAAAAATGCCACTAGCTATGATGGAAACAAATTATTGTACTTGCTGGAAATAAACGGGTGATTTATACAATTACCAAATGAATAAAAAATGATTGGGGTTGAGTATACACATACAAAAATGGGTGCCCCATTGGAGAATGGCTTGGCATACTTGGGCCACAAGTTTCTTAAGAGTTGACTGATGAAGGGTGGGGGCCCCATGAGTGGGCTTCTCTACTAGGTAGATGAATGGAGGATGAACCTGTAGATGGGTAATTGTTGTTGGATGATATGGAGGGATAATGAAAATACAGAGGTGCATTTAATGTAAACAAAACAATGTGATTTAATAGTCTGAAATGGGAAGGTTAGCAATATGATGAGAAGAAACATGAGGTTCATTCTGTGAAGTGAAAAATTATTAAGAATCCCAATCCTAAGGGGTAAGAACAACATGAGTTTCAATTTTACAAGGGAAACTATCTGTGGGATGAATCATGTGGGAGAGACTGCTATCAGTTGATAGTACCAAAAATGAAATGGAGGTGATGGTACCGTAGAGCCAGGTATGGCGATCTTAAAGGTGAATGTTAGAGGGTGTGACTGGGAAATGAAATTGTGTTCAGAAGGAGTAAGCACTTGCCAGTTTTGAAAACATACCTGAAGGGGCCATAGAATGACATGATTGTAATGGGTTGTAAATCTTCATATAAAGTACCTACATACAAAAACCAAATACTTTAAATGAAAAATATCTGATGTTAAAGAACATATGAAAACTATTTGATAAAAATGATAGTGAACACGCATACTTGTGCTTGAGGATAGGATATGGCTCCCTGAGACATATAAATGACATACAAAACAAAATATACAAACCTTTAGATGAGAGTGTCAGGATCGTGTTGTCACAAACGATCTGAAAAATGGAGCTCCTGGGCTCTTGGACAATGGCTTGGAAGTTTGGGAGGGGAACATATATATGGGAGTGGGGCCCATAATTCCACCTCATTTGTACTTGCATTACTTGAGCTCTAGTACACTTGTTGGGAAGTGTTTTCAAGCTTTGATAGGTCATGGGTGATCTGATTCGACTAGCGGGAAATACTAGTGAGTAGTCAACACCTCCCACATTTTTTGTAATTTATGTTTTTGGGGTTGGAGGATGTCCAAACACACTTATGAGTGGAGAAGAGATATTGTGTGGGTGATTGGATTATACATGCATAGGTTTGTGTGGGTATAATATGGTTTCACGTGCACTATGCACAAAGGTAATTGAAACAGTCATGCAAAGGGCTGCACGACTGTTGCAATTTCTCCCGCACATTTGAGTGTGACTGTCTAGTGGAAAGTCACACAACCTTGCACACCCGTGAAGGAAAAAATCATGTAACAATGTGCATATGTTTGATGAGAAGCTACATGGATAATGTGTGACTGTATGAGATACATGCACACAGACTTGTGCGACTGTATTTTTCACAGTTGTGTAGGCCTGTATGACTGTTTAAGGGATAGTCGTGTTGATGTGTAGTAGTTATTTTTGTATTTTTTGGATGATTTTGTCTAAATCAACTCTTTTTGGGTTATTTGTAGGTGAGATTTGATACTCCAAGATATCGATATGGTGGCGAGAGAGGGAATGGGAGAAACTCCCTAGAGATGTGGGGGGGATGTGCATATTCGACAGAGGTTGGCTCGCACAGGTCTGCTGAAGTTTTTTTATTTTTCCCTAGTGAGGTCTTAGGAGGGTTTGCTTTAGTTTTGGTTGGGATATGGAGACCCAACCTTCATGCTTTCATGTTTCACAGACATGAGTTATGACTTTTAGTGGAGGTTGAACTCTATTTTGTGACAGGGCTCTCGTTCAATAGTATGGAGCTAGATGCATAGCCTGGCATACCCGCGAGAGAGAGGGTGGATGAGATGGAACTCCACCATTAATCTATTGAGGAGCCATTGACTAGGGATTCAATCATATTATTGAACATCGACTCACTACTAACACATGTGGTCTATGCCATGGTGGTACAAATCTATGGGTTGCTAGGGACCCAATAGATTTCTGGATCACACTTGTCAATGGTAGAGAGGGATTTAGACAAGGAGATGTTTTCATGGGAACGCATGATGCACACATTTATGGTTTCTAAGTTGGACCAATGCCTGACAACACAATCATGGGATTTTGGGTTTGGATTGGTGTTGTGCAACATATTTCTAGAGAGGGTGGTATTGTTGCGCCTGCATGTGATTTTGGAGCAACCACCTGCACGTGAGTTGCAACTGAGTCGGTGGGTGCATTTGTTGGCTCACCATGGAGGTGGGGAGTGTTAATGTTTTATGCTATTATTATAGTTCTTTGCATTTCAATAGATAACAACAATATAAGAACAAGATCACTGAGAAATACACATTCACAAGAGACACAACATTTATCCTGGGAAAACCTCCAGGGGAAGAAAACCCAACAAAAATTCCTTATCATAAATTGCCAATACAATGTCAAGAGATAACTCAAACCAACACAGATAGTCCTCTCCAAAAGATGCGCCACTCTTCTCCCCCTCTCCTTTGCCAATAACAGATCAGAACTTGTCTCTCAAACTGAGCAAGTGAGTTGTGATCAAATGAGGCACTAGCCTCCTATATTTATACAAGTTCTGGCACGTGTGAAGTGTCTCTTCACTGGCAGGGCCGACTTCTCAATATGGGTGGGTAAACCCACCTTTATTATATCTCTGGGTCTCTTAATTAACTGCTGGGGCCGGCTTCTTATTCTGCCTATTATAATTGTCTGTTGACCAATCCGCAAAAGGGGATTTGGTCCTAATACAATTACCGACATGATTAATCCCCATTGTGGATTAATCAT